>CAWTZC010002171.1:0-10618 GCA_963919715.1 Microtus obscurus
AATATGAAAACAGATTGACAAAACTACACAAGAAAATGGCTATGACTACCATATAGTGCAAGAGAAATATAAAAAAATACTTCAAAGTTACAGTTATACAACTTAGAGTGTCAAAATTCTAGGAGTGAGTGAAATTGACTCTTGCTCCCTTGCTTTAGACGATTTATTAAGTACAAAAAAAATTATGATCCTTTTTTTAAAAATTATTTTTTTACCATTTTACTTTGTTTTAATATTTCTTCAGAAATGATGAAAATATAGTAACTGAAGTACAGACAAGGAACAGTCATAATTTTGTGGTCAATATTATAAATATGAGGCCACGATTTAAAACTGCACAAGGGAAATTAATCTGTGCCGGGCGGTGGTGGCATGCCTTTAATCCAGCACTCGGGAAGGCAGAGGCAAGGCGGATCTGTGAGTTCGAGACCAACTTGGTCTACAAGAGCTGAATTCAGGACAGGCTCAAAGCCACAGAAACCCTGTCTGAGAAAAACCAAAAAAAAAAAAAAAAAATTAATCTGTGCAGCTTGGTGGGTCTCTACCATCCTATGGTGCCCTACGCTTTTATTCACTTTTGCCAGGTCCTCCTGTCAGTCTCTTCTTCCTCCCACCTGCTCCATCAATGGTCCAGGAGGACCCCAGGACACCTCACCTTCCTCCACCCAGTCACCTGGGGTCATCAAAGCCACTTCTTGGCTACCTCTGTCTCCACCTAAGCCACCTCTGAACATTCCTCCAGGACAACCCAGGATCACCAGTCCCATGCCTCCCTGCATACCACAAGGGCCACCTGGATGTCAGTCACCACCAAGAGGTGGTGGAGGGAAGCTCCCTTGGGCTTAGGACCCTACACTGACTGAATTCTCTTCTCCAGGTGAAGTTCTTTACCTGGCACAGACTGGGATGTTGCCAGTCTTCAGCTAGTGCTGGACATTTCCTCTTCTTCCAGAGGAGCCTGAAATCCACTTGAGAAAAGCCCCTGCTCTCCCCTCCACAGCCTCATGCAACTCTAGGACCTCTTGAACCAGCAGGACACTCCCACCCAGTACCCTATGGCACCTCTGCCCTCACGAGGTGGCATCTCACCTCGTGCTATTCTGGAGACTTCTTTCTGGCAAGAGAATCTTTAAGTTTGCATAAAAAAAAAAAGCTTTCCCAGGCTAGAGACAGCTCAGTGGTTAAGAGGTCCTGGTTCCAATTTCCCAGCAAACACATGGTAGCTCACAACCAACTCAGGAGATCTGATGCCTTCTTCCGGCATAAAGGATACAAGCAGATAAAGCACTCATACATAAAATAAATAAATCTTAGGTCTAAAAAAGGAAAAAATCTTTTCCATCCTTGATACAACAGCATCCTTGGCAGATGGCGGATCTTCATAGGACACTGTAGCATCACCAGTAGGACTTTATCTCTCCCAGTGTCAGGTAGATGTGGCTCAGTTCTCTTGTTCATCTTAACAACCTCACACTGGCAAAAGAAGTCTGCCAGGTGATCAAGGTCCACGTTGTCCTTTTAACACTGTTGTGGGAGTCTTCATCCAGGGTATATAGGAAGGTCTAGATCAAGATCTGGCCCTTCATCTATGGGTCTGCAGGCTTGCCATTTTCCTCTCCAGTACTTCCCGTTCCATAGCCCACTCCATTCCTGCCCACCCACCTCTGCCATACCTTGCACCCATCAAAACCCCTCTTCCCCTGCCCCAGTGATCAGGGCACTCTGCTCCAGAACTCTCATAGCCATTAATCACTCCAGACTCCTGTCATAAACACCCATGCTACTGAGATGGTCCTGTAGTAATGAACAGCTACCTGTTGCTGCTGCTCTGTTGGTTGTGTTGACTTGGAGCCCTGGCTAGCAGAATCCAGTCTGATGGGGGAGGTGTAAGTGGTGGGAAGCTGCTGCCCTGCTTCTTGTTGACCAAAGCTACTCTGCTGTCCACCAGCTTCAGTTGCCCATTAGCTTTCTGCTGAGAGTAACTGCTCTGATGGTAACTAGTCGGCAGTGAAGAGGAGTAGCTGGTAGACGGATAGGATGATGGTGTGGTAACTGGCTGCGTGGGATAGTTCCCAGGTACCTGAATAACTGCAGTTCTCTATCGCCTCCTAGATGGATCTGGTTATAACTACACATGCTGAGCAGAGTTGACTAGCCTCAGCCAGCATTGCCAGTCTTGTCTTGTGATGTGGTCGCTGCCGGCTACAGCCTCGGCTGGTGAGCAGGCTGGGTGCCTGTGGGGCTGAGCTGCATAAGAGGCCTGGGTTATGGTGACTGTAGCATTGGTTTGTGTCATGAGCAACAGTGCCATGTCCTTAAACAGGCTGGCTGTGTGCCTGGTGGGTAGTGGGAGAGAAGCGCAAAGTAGGAGGTCGCGTCCATTAAGAAGTCGCATATGCAGTCTGCCCTCACGTGGCAGGTCGGTATAAAGCCTGGGTATAGCTGACATCAATAGGCTGGCTGCCCATAGGTTCCATAGTTTTGTTGCCCCTATACACCTGGGCGGTCTGTGCACATCCTTTTGGCTGGGCGGTGTAAGCACTGTGAACAAGGCTGCTGCTTGGTTACATAGAACTGTAAGCTGTGGGTGTCATTTTCTCTCCCTTCCTCCTCATGATCCATTTTGAAAAAGGTTAAATGAAGTTTCATCAAAATCAAAACTTTCATCATGTTAGACAATTAAAATGAAAACTAGGCCATAGAAAGAAATATTTTTAAAATGCACATTTCTGAAAACTTATGCAAAGAATATATTACAAGTTCTCAAAATTTAACACAGAAAATTTATAATCCATTCAAAACAAAGCGGTGGTAAAAGGAGAAAAACACGGGGAGTTTCATCAAAAACATGTTCATGTCAAATGAGTATATGAAAGGAGTTGTAGAATTTATTAGTATTATTAGGAAAATATACACTAAACTATGTGAGATACCACAAGCACATTTGGTGAGAATTCCTAGACAAAAAAACTGATAACACCAAGCATTGATGAGGCTACCAAACAGCTGTCAATCTCTGTTACAGGAAGTCTTCTTGGTGCTGAACAGATAGGTAAACAGTTCAACAATCTCTGCATGTCTTCATGCATCTAGTCACTGATACTTATACTTTCACGCTTAGTGCTAAAGGAAGGCAGACTAAGACACGATGGGAGAATTGTAGAGGTGGAAAAGGCCAGCTCTCTCTGAGGTCTCAAATGTGTGTGTGTGTGTGTGTGTGTGTGTGTGTGTGTGTGAGAGAGAGAGAGAGAGAGAGAGAGAGAGAGAGAGAGAGAGAGAGAGAGAGAGAGAGAGAGAAATTCAGTTTTCTGAAAGCGAACAGAAGTTGGCTGGAGCAAACAGAGGCAGACAGTGGGATGTCAAAAACTAAGCCGTGAGAGATCACAGCATCTTTAATCCTGTGTAGCTAACTGGAAAATCAATTTGATTCTTAGAAAAGAATTCAAGGCTGAAAATTCCGTGCAGAAGAGGTTAATGGGAAAGTTTAGTTTATCGGCATCACTAACCCAAAGGTCTCACCGAGGACGGTCTTAGTTAATAAAGCATAGAAGTGAACCTGGAATGTCTTCAAATAACAGTGCTGCACACCTGTGGGGTTTGAAAACGAGTGCGGGAAGAGAGTACCTTCAGGTATCTTGCCACTTCAGGATTGAACAGGGGGTTTTGATGTAGTGGAAAAAGAGCGTCGTAATTCTTTTTCTGAGTCCTTCAAGATTATGAGGCCAGACTCCTCTCATCATTAGGTCAACTTCTCTGTCAATCAGTTCTAGGATTTCTTGGGTCAGTTTTACATTCGTGTTCCTATATAAAAACACAGAAGTGCTCGATAATTATTTAAATCACTATTTTGGAAATCACCACCCAAACAAACTGGAATCCACACATTCCAAAACATTTTTTTAAAGGTGACGGGAGTAAAATTTGGTACAACCAACTGGGGACCGAACTGACATTAAATAATAGTAATGGGATAAGTGGAACTTATAACGCAGCGATTCTTTACGTAGGCTGCTTTAGAGAAATGCATCTAAAAAGCTATTGTTCCCGGTAGCCAAAGGTTAGAAATACCTAAATATTCATAAGCAAATTGAATATATAAATAAATCATAGTTTACCATATAATGGGCTTTATGAAAATTGCCAGAGTAAACTATACGATAGCTGTAAATCTTAATGCTTAAACCTTACTGAAGTCCAGCAAAGTGAACTGGATTACAAACTGTTTCACTCAGTGTAATTTCACTAAAAGGTAAAAAGTAAAAACACTGAACCAAATTATTTACAGGCTACACAGAGAAAGCAAAATCATTAAGAAAAATAAAGGAAAAGACACCCATGAAAGTGACTGTCCATTGGTAATTACTTCAAGGACACCAAAGAAAGTCTAAGATGAGGAAAGAAAGGGGTGCAGACGAGTAACAGAGGGGTGCAGACAGGCACAGAGGGGTGCAGTGGGCACAAGGTGCAGACAGGCACAGAGGGGTGCAGATGGGGCACAGAGGGTGCAGATGGGCACAGAGGGTGCAGATGGGCACAGGTGGGGGTGCAGACGGGCACGATAGAAGAAGGGTGAGAGGGAGGGGGTGCAGACAGGCACAGAGGGTGGGTGCAGACGGGCACAGGAGAGGGTGCAGACAGGCACAGGAGGGGCGCAGGAATGGGGGGAGAGGCACAGGGGGTGCAGACAGGCAAGGGGTGAGTGGGGCACAGAGGGGTGCAGACGGGCACAGAGGGTAAAGACGGGCAACAGAGGGGTGCAGACAGGCACAGAGGGGTGCAGACGGGCACAGGGGTGCAAGACCGGGCCCAGAGAGAGGCAAAAGGGCAGAGAGGGACACAAAATACATAGCTTGTGAATTTTTGCAATGCTCGGTTCAACGTGCTAAATAATTTATTTATTTTCCACACACCTATTTTATCATTCAACATGTTTTAGTAAAGTACTGAAACTGAAGTAGTTTGAACAGAAAATTCAGGTAAGAGTTAAGGGCTGAGGACAGTATTCATAAGCAGGGAAGCAGAGTTAAGTCCGTTCCACTATCTCCGCGAAAACGGATGGAATACTATCTGCAAGAGACAAAAGGTAAAGAGAGTGATTGTAGAACAATCTCTTTCATCACTTCATTGATACTTGGCAATATTAATAAGATTTAAAAGTCGAAAACAGTGGTGTCTTACCCTAAGAGCATTTTTAGATTGGCCTTGGGGAAATCCGGAATAGATTTTTGTTAATACTGCTTATGCCTAAGGATCTAATTCTGGGTCCTAAAAATGGTATCTAGACCTTATTTTTACATATAGTCACATATTCAGCAATTAGCTGTCTGTCTCTCTTTGTCTCGGTCTGTCTCTCTGTCTCCTCTCTCTCGTGTGTCTGTCTCTGTCTTTCTCCCTCCCTTCCCCATCCTGTGTGTGCTGTGCTGCCTGTCTGTCTGTCTCTCTCTCTCCCCTGTCCCATTCCCTCACCCTTCTCCTTCGTGTGTGTGTGTGTGTGTGTGTGTCTGTCTGTCTATCTGTCTGTCTGTTTGTCTCGAAACTCTAGGTGATTCTATTGAGTATACTCTCAAGGTCTAAAATTCTTTGTCCTTTATATTTGAGTGTATAGCTGAGTGGACAAATATAACTATACGTTTAAGTAGCTTATTTAAGGTTGTCTTTAAGTCGCATAGAGTCAAATTAGTTATGTTTACACCTTTATCTTTCTTCAAAATATAATTAAATAAATTTCATCCAAATAGTTTAGGTTAAATGAATTCAGACCAAAGAATCCCTGGTCTCTTTGGTTGATTAGGAACTGGTTCTGATTGCTCAGGTAGGAGGATTTCCTTCACGCACTCTTTCCAACCTGGTCTTTGCATGACCCTCTAGAAACATCTCCTTATTTCTCGCCTCTCACCTTACTTCTCTCTTGCTATCTAAGAGGGTTCTGCCAAGGCTGTTTGCAGTATCTAACATCTTTGCAAAGGTAGCGCAGAGAAAAAGGCAGCATCCCCTCTGAGTGAGCCAATTACCTTAAATTCTTAGTGTCTGAAGATCATTGTGTGATGGGGCTCTGATTTTACTTCCAACAAGAAGAGTTGCTTTGTGGTTAAGGGGCAAAGAACCAGTAGGCATCTACCGTTGTGTAAAATTCTCAAGCTTGTCAGCGGTTTGGTTGGATTGGGTTAAATATAGCCGAAGTATTTTTCCAGTTGTTATGTTTATTCAAACTTTACTGTTTTTTATTGAAGTGTCTTTATGTTCTTGCTTGAAACTGTACGGGTCCCATTAACGACACAACTGACTGACCGCACAGTTAGTTATTCAATCGTTACTTGTGTCCAAACTTCAATTTTCCGAAGATGATCACTCATAAAAACAATTGATGTCACAATTAAGTCACAAAAGGGGAAGCTGCCAAAGAACTTATCTTCAAGAACTCAAAACACAACTTAGAAACCAGGTGTTGCTCGCTAATTCCCTCATTTAATTTCCCATCAACTCCAATGATGATACCCAAGATGATCTTTCATTCTGAGCCGTCAAATGCAAGAAGTCCTATTGGTCCTAAGGGTTACTGGAATGCCCCCTTTAGGAATATGGGAAGCATATACCTTGCAGCAAATGGAGGTGTAGCTTCCCAGACCCTCACGTCGTCAGAACTGGAGCACTGCTGAGGCATGCAGCAGATAAACAATTCTTCACTAATGCGCTCTACCCCCTCCCCCTCGGAGTTGCCCACTTCTGAAACCTGGCTATCTTGGCTGAAGATAACTACTATATTAGCCCAAAGCCATGGTGTCAGGTGTCACCTCAGGAATATTCTAAATGAAATAATTAATTAATTAGGGGAGGGAAAAGCCTGAGGATTTTTGTGTGAATCAGGGAGTAAATGCAAAATGAAAAGTAGATGGATTTCTTGGCCTAGGTCGAGTTCAAAGGAGAGATAAGCAGGTTCAGAGAAAGAGTCAGAGTTTGTTGGTCTGTTCTGGGGTTATGTACTTGGAATGGAATATGCTGCAGTTGGCTATGGCCTCCTTTACTCTTATGCAACCGAGCTATGAGGTAATGTAACCAGGAAGACCACGTGGAAGCCTCTGAAAGTACCTGGGGGGGTGGGCGGGGGACAGTCTCGCTTGCTTCTTGGAGATATTTTGCCTCCTGTGCCTTGGAACTTTGGGCAATTCAAATTTAAGAGGTCCTAATTCCCACATTAAAAAACTGCTTCTGGTAGAGGATACGCTGCTCCCTTTGAGCTCTAACTCTCCCCTCAGGTCAGGAGTTCTGAAGAGGACAGTGTCCACATCCTTGTAGAGGGAACTGACTCTGAAGAGGACAGTGTCCACATCCTTGTAGAGGGAACAGACTCGGATTCCCGAAAGACTTGGAGGTCAGTTACAACCACGCGGCACAAGGAATCATGTGCTTGGCGCTCAGGTCGGGCATCTCCTGGTAAACACCTCCACAGTTTTGAGAGAAGAGCTGTATTCGATCGTCCCTGTTGTCCAGAGTTGCCTAAGCCCCACTGACTGCAAGGTTATGAAACCATCAGTGTTAATCCAGGGCGAGGAAACATTAAAATGAGTAGCAGAGGGACAACAGGAGAACCTGTTGTGGTTGATGCCTATAAGCACAACAGGCTGTATATACTTTGCAACCTCTCTACTATATTTTCATTCAGGAAAAAACTCTATCCACATCGTCGGAACTGATCGCCTTAAGCAAGGAATTCAAGCCGCTGCTGCCACTGTCCTGTAGCCGGACCGGAAGCTCTCACTCGCCCCCTTCTGGTGAGGTGGCAGAAGACAACCTCGACTCAGTCATTTGTGAGTGCTGGCCCCAGAGACTTAGTTGGGGCAAAGGCACTTTGTCAATTAGGTGAGATAAGGGAACAGTCTTGCCCACCTTGCCTGAAGCGGGCATTTAATCCAGCAGGCTCAGTTTCAGGGTGCTGGTGGAGGCCCTAGACGCGATTGCGCCGGCTCCTTAGGGTCCCAATGACGGATCCAAGCTTTCCTCTCTGAACACGAACATTATTCCTGTCTATTTTCTGCCTTGCCCGGGAAATTCGAATTCAGATCCTTCTCCGAGTCTATGTCTGAAGGAAACCTGACCGCAGAGATCCACTATCCGGATTTTTATTCAAAAGCAGAATTAATAATGTGGGGAAGGGGAAGCAAACTGCTACTAACCATGGAGTGGGTAATGCGAGCATGATGACCTGTCTTCCATCTATCCAACTCAGATGGAGGAAGGAGAAACCAATCCTAAAAGTTACCCCTGTAACCTCTGCGTGCGCACTGTGACGCACATGTGCAAACATGCACACAATACAACAGATAAAATAAAATGTGTAGTGACTGGAGACAGCTTTTCAGCTTGAAAATTGCCCAAAATGTAGACCACTAATTGTTCCTTTTTCATTCCAGTTTTAAAAATCACAGCTGCCGGCAAACCTATTATTTTTCAAACCATACACCCAAGTGGCTATATAGAAGGGAATTTGCATTTGGTATGCAATGCTTAGATTTTATTATTATGTCATCAAATACATATATAATTTTTGCAAAGCTGCAAAGTCAGACTATACCACACCTACTTTGTGCACAGATTTGTGTTTTTGTTAAGGATTAATTCATAAGCCATATCTATCCCCAAATTACCAAAATAATTTTGAAGTTCATACAATTTCACATATGCAAGCATTTGTTAATAACTGCATAATTTCATAAGGGAAAAAACATTGTGTTCCAGTATCCTGCTGACCTTTTCCCATTGATGTTGACCTTGACTTGAAGCCTCAAGAGGCAAGTATAACCTTCACTTTCAACTTGTGACAGTGGTCCACTTCATAGTGTGACAGTGGACACAACCTCATAGTGTGACAGTAGACATACTACTCACATGTGGTCCAGCATGTCAGGAGAATGTCCAGCCTCTCATCCTGAGTAGAAAGGTCTTTCATTATGATACACTTGTAGATGCTTTGCAACTCTCTGGCTCTTATAGTGAACTGTGTGTCCATTTCAATGGTTTGGCCATAGGTCTTCTCCAGGTCTTTGGAGCTGAACACGAAAAGAATATTATATTGTAATTACAGTTAATTGAAGACTGAAAATAAGAATTTTGTCCCATCCACTAGAAATCTGTGTTGTAACCAAAAGGCATTATATCAAGAAAGACGATTGAAGAATTTGTAGACCATGGAAAAGTAAAACAATTATTTTTATAAACTGTAGATTGAACTTATGGTTTCTTATATGCTAAGTAAGGGCTCTAGACTGAGGTCTAAACTTCCAGAGCTCTGGATTGAAACATGCAACTCCAACTATGGGCTGGAGATAGTGTGTGCGGTCACAGAGGATCCATGCCGTGCTCTGTTCCCAGCACCCGTGCTTGTGGGGAGAAAAAAGACAGATCAAGACAGTGCTGGACACCATTGAGCATATCATGTAAGCAAGTCTGAAAACTTCCTGGGGATGATGAATCTGAGTCTGGTGAATCCTGGAAAGATGGCCTGTTAGGTACACTTAGGGTGTCAACAGAGATCCCAGGTTCAAGTAAGGGCCCAGCACCCTCTCAATCAACGAATTCAATTTTAGAGGATTCAAATCTTCTGACCTCCACAGGCTCCTGCTCACACATGGTGACATTAAACACATTGAAAAACCAAATCTTTTTAAAAACATTTAAAGTACCTCTCCTCGTTAACAGAAGCACCTGTCAGTCTTAGATATTTGGGGAGGGTAGATGGTTGTTAGTCGGTAGAAGGGAAAACACATCTCCAAGATAGAGAGTTTGGAGCTGGTTTATATTACTTGGCATGATGAGTGGTTATGTCTATATTAGGAACTGTTCATTGACACTACAGGGAGAACAGGATACAGTTAGCATATGTAATTTTTATTATCTGTCTAGCTCTATGTTGACTATGTATTCATGTGTCTTAACTGCCTTACCAATTGGAAGACAAAGTTCACTGAGCAGTTGTGGTGGTGATCCTCACTATTTGAAGATCTCCAGATGTTCAGAAAGGTGTGTGAGTTAGTTTAGTATCTCACATAGGAATAAGTTGTAACAAGTTTAAAGTGCATAACAGAGCAGGATTCCACAGTGAAACAACTCTAAAGTGTATCTGTGTGTTCTACACCCCTCAAATTCAACTAACCACAGATCAAGAAATATTTGAAAGAATGTACCCAGCTGAGCATGATGCCATCTGTCTACAGTTCAGCACTTGGGAGGTGGAGGCAGGAAGAACAAGAGTTAACAAGTTTCTAAACAGAGAGTTGGAGACCAACCTGCCACATGAAAACTTACTAAAAAACTTTCAAAAATTGATCTATGCAGAACATATACAGACCTTTTTGTTTCTTGTCATTGCTCTCTACACAAGTAGTACAACAAAACATTATTTACATAGTATTTATGTTATATCGAAGCTGGAAGTCATCTGGAACTGGGGGTGGAGCTCAGTGCTTAGCTGTGATGCATATAGCCCTTAATTTCAGTCTCCAGTACTTAACAAAATGGAGATGATTTAAACCACTCAGGATGGACATATATTATAAGTAAATGCAGTGTTTTTTCATACAAGAGGAGTAATGTGGATTTTGCACCCACTGACTCTTGGGAACCA
>CAWTZC010002172.1:0-23986 GCA_963919715.1 Microtus obscurus
TATCAACAACCTTGTAATTTTCTCTGAGGCACATTTAACTTACTTATAACAGTTTGATCCTTTAGTGTCTCGGTTTTAAGTTTGTGGTTTTTTAAGAATGAATAAAGCCACTCTCCATTTGAGAGTAATCATTCCCTGCTACTGCACCAGTGCCCTTGGGGACGCCACCGCTAGTTCTCTTCCCTTGTGCTGTATCTCAGCCACTCTTTCAGGGCCAATGGCGCCGGGTTAGACTTGTTCCTTTTGTTTTTCTTCTACTGGAAATCGCAATCTTCCATCGCCTTATGTCCAGTGTCTTGAAAAGTATCATTTACCTCTCTTCACTGCACTCTGAGCAAGCCAGTGTTGGCCAGAAACACACATTAGTGAAGTCATATGTGACAAGGGAGTCATGACAATTCCGTCAAGATTTGATTTTTTTATAAAAAAAATATGAAAACAGTTGACAAAACTACACAAGAAAATGGCTGTGACTACCCTTTGTAGTGCAAGAGAAATAACAAAAATGCTTCAAAGTCCCAGTTATACAACTTAGAGTGCCAAAATTCTAGGGTAAAACAGAAGGCAGCTCTTGCTCCCTTGCTTTAGACTGATTTGTTAAGTACAAAAAAAATTATGATCCTTTTTTTAAAATTATTTTTTTACCATTTTACTTGTTTTAATATTTCTTCAGAAATGATGAAAATACTAGTAACTGAAGTACAGACAAGGAACAGTCATAATTTTGTGGTCAATATTATAAATATGAAATTACAAATTTAAAACTTTTCTGCTTTAAAAAAATTAATCTGTGCCGGGCGGTGGTGGCGCATGCCTTTAATCCCAGCACTCGGGAAGCAGAGGCAGGCGGATCTCTGTGAGTTCGAGACCAGCCTGGTCTACAAGAGCTAGTTCCAGGACAGGCTCCAAAGCCACAGAAACCCTGTCTAGAAAAACCAAAAAAAAAAAAAATTATTCTGTGCAGCTTGGTGGGTCTCTACGATCCTATGGTACTCGCTTTATTCACTTTGCCAGGTCCTCCATGTCAGTCTCTTCTTCCTCCCACCTGTTCCATCAACGGTCCAGGAGGTCCCCCAGGACCACCTCACCTTCCTCCACCAAAGTCACCTGGGTCCACATCAAAGCCACTTCTAAAGCTACCTCTGTCTCCACCTCGGCCACCTCTGAACATTCCTCCAGGACAACCAGGATCCATAAGTCCACTTCTTTCTCCCTGCATGCCACAAGGGCCACCTGGATGTCAGTCACCACCAAGAGGTGGTGGGAGGAAGCCCTTGGGCTTAGGGACCATACACTGACTGAATTGTCTTCTCCAGGTGAAGTTCTTGTTTCTACAGCACAGACTGGGATATTGCCAGTCTCCAGCTCAGTGCTTGGACACTTTCCTCTTCCAGAGGAGCCCTGGGAAATCCACTTGAGGAGAAGCCACCTGTCTCCTCCACAGCCTCCCCATGCAACTCTAGGACCTCTTGAACCAGCAGGACCTCCCACGAAGTGCTAGTGGCACCCTCTGCCCTCACGAGGTGGCATCTCACCCTACGTGCTATTCACTGGAGACTTCTTTCTGGCAAGAGAATCTTTAAGTTTGCAAAAAAAAATCTTTCCCAGGCTAGAGAGACAGCTCAGTGGTTAGAGGTCCTGAGTTCAATTCCCAGCAAACACATGGTGGCTCACAACCAACTCCAGGAGGATCTGATGCCTTCTTCCGGCATAAAGGGATACAAGCAGATAAAGCACTCATACATAAAATAAATAAATCTTAAGGTCTCAAAAAGGAAGAAAATCTTTCCATCAACCCATTCTGTGGCATCCTTGGCAGATGGCGGATCTTCATAGGACACTGTGGCATCACCATCAGGCTTTCCTCTCTCCGTATCCAGGTAGATGTGGCTCAGTTCTCTTGTTCATCTTAACAACCTCACACTGCTTAAAGAAGTCTGCCAGGTGATCCAGAGTCCCGTTGTCCTTTTAACACTGTTGTGGGAGTCTTCATCAGGGTATATAGGAAGGTCTAGATCAAGATCTGGCCCTTCATCTATGGATCTGCCAGGCTTATGGAAGCCACCTCACTCTCCAGTACTTCCCGTTCCATAGCCCACTCCATTCCTGCCCACCCACCTCTGCTCATACTTGCACCATCAAACCCCCTCTTCCCCTGCCCCAGTGATCAGGGCACTCATGCTCCAGAACTCTCCTGTGCATTAATCCTCCAGACTCCTGTCCATAAACACCCATGCTACTGAGATGGTCCTGTAGTAATGAACCCAGCTGCCTGTTGCTGCTGCTCTGTTGGTTGTGTTGACTTGGAGCCTAGCTGTAGGATCCAGTCTGATGGGGGAGGGGTGTAAGTGGTGGGAAGCTGCTGCCCATAGCTGTCTTGTTGACCATAGCTACTCTGCTGTCCATAGCTTCCAAGTTGCCCATTAGCTTTCTGCTGAGAGTAACTGCTCTGATGGTAACTAGTCTGCAGTGAAGAGGACTAGCTGGTAGACGGATAGGATGATGGTGTGGTAACTGGCTGCGTGGGATAGTTCCCAGGTACCTGAGAATAACTGCAGTTACTCTATCCATATCCTAGATGGATCTGGTTATAACTCCCTGTGCTAGCTTGAAGTTGACTAGCCTCAGCCAGCTTGTTACCAGTCTGTGTCTTGTAGGTGTGGTCGCTGCTGGCTACTGACCATAGGCTGGGTAGGCAGGCTGGGTGCCATATGCAGACTGAGCTGCATAAGAGGCCTGGGTTGTGGTGACTGTAGCATTGGTTTGTGTCATGAGCAACAGTGCCATGTCCTTAAACAGGCTGGCTGTGTGCCTGGTGGGTAGTGGGAGAGGCATAAAGTAGGAGGTCGTCCATTAAGAAGTCGCATATGCAGTCTGCCCATACGTGGCAGTAGTATAAGCCTGGGTATAGCTGACATCAATAGGCTGGCTGCCCATAGGTTCCATAGTTTTGTTGCCTATATGCCTGGGCGGTCTGTGCACATCCTTGAGTTGGCTGGGCGGTGTAAGCACTGTAGCCCTGCTGGGCTGCTGCTTGGTTATAGGAACTGTAAGCTGTGGGTGTCATTTTCTCTCCCTTCCTCCTCATGATCCATTTTGAAAAAGGTTAAATGAAGTTTCATCAAAATCAAAACTTTCATCATGTTAGACATAATTAAAATGAAAACAGGCCATAGAAAGAAATATTTTCAATGCACATTTCTGAAAACTTATGCAAAGAATATATTACAAATTCTCAAAATTTAACACAGAAAATTTATAATCCATTCAAAACAAAGCGGTGGTAAAAGAAACACAGGAGTTTCATCAAAAACATGTTCATGTCAAATGAGTATATGAAAGGAGTTGTAGAATTATTAGTTATTAGGAAAATATACACTAAACTGTGAGATACCACTACACATTTGGTGAGAATTCCCCTGAACAAAAAACTGCTAACACCAAGCATTGATGAGGCTACCAAACAGCTGTCTATCTCTGTTACAGGAAATCTTCCTGGTGCTGGTCAGATAGGTAAACAGTTCAACAATCTCTGCATGTCTTCATGCATCTAGTCACTGATACTTATACTTTCACGCTAAGTGCTAAAGGAAGGCAGACAAGACACCATGGGAGAATTGTAGAGGTGGAAAGGCCAGCTCTCTCTGAGGTCTCATGTGTGTGTGTGTGTGTGTGTGTGAGAGAGAGAGAGAGAGAGAGAGAGAGAGAGAGAGAGAGAGAGAGAGAAATTCAGTTTCTGAAAAGCGAACAGAAGTTGGCTGGAGTAAACAGAGCACAGCAGGCAGATGGGATCAAAAACTGGGCCGTGAGAGATCACAGCATCTTCAATCCTGTGCAGCAACTGGAAAATCAATTTGATTCTTAGAAAAGAATTCAAGGCTGAAAATTCCTGTGCAGAAGAGGTTAATGGGAAAGTTTAGTTTATCAGCATCACTAAACCCAAAGGTCTCACCGAGTGGACGGTCTTAGATTTGTAATAAAGCATAGAAGTGAACCTTGAATGTCTTTCAAATAACAGTGCGACACCGCAGTGGGGTTTGAAAACGAGTACGGGAAGAAGAGTACCTTCAGGTATCTTGCCACTTCAGGATTGAACAGGGGGTTTTGATGTAGTGGAAAAAGAGCGTCGTAATTCTTTTTCTGAGTCCTTCAAGATTATGAGGCTTGACTCCTCTCATCATTAGGTCAACTTCTCTGTCAATCAGTTCTAGGATTTCTTGGGTCAGTTTACATTCGTGTTCCTATACAAAACACAGAAGTGCTCAGTATAATTATTTAAATCACTATTTTTGAAATCACCACCCAAAAAAACTGGAATCCACATTCCAAAACATTTTTTAAAGGTGACGGGAGTAAAATTTGGTACAACCAACTGGGGACCGGATTAACAAATAATAGGTGGCTTGATAATGTGGAACTTATAACGCAGCGATTCTTTACGTAGGTGCTTTAGAGAAATGCATCTAAAAAGCTATTGTTCACGGTAGCCAAAGGTTAGAAATACCTAAATATTCATAAGCAAATTGAATATATAAATAAATCGATAGTTTACCAATATAATGGGCTTTATGGAAATGAGTAAACTATACGATAGCTGTAAATCTTAATGCTTAAACCTTATGAAGTCAGCAAAGTGAACTGGATACAAACTGTTTCACTCAGTGTAATTTCACTAAAGGTAAAAAAGTAAAAACACTGAACCAAATTATTTACAGGCTAGACAGAGAAAGCAAAATCATTAAGAAAAATAAAGGAAAAGACACCCATGAAAGTGACTGTCCATTGGTGATTACTTCCAAGGACACCAAAGAAAGTCTAAGATGAGGAAAGAAAGGGGTTCAGACGAGTACAGAGGGGTGCAGACAGGCACAGAGGGGTGCAGATGGGCACAGGGGGGTGCAGATGGGCACAGAGGGTGCAGATGGGCACAGGGGGTGCAGACGGGCACAGGGGGTGCAGACAGGCACAGAGGGGGTGCAGACGGGCACAGGGGGTGCAGACAGGCACAGAGGGGTGCAGATGGGCACAGAGGGGTGCAGACGGGCACAGGGGGTGCAGACGGGCCCAGAGAGAGGCAAAAGGGCAGAGAGGGACACAAAATACATAGCTTAGCAATTTTGCAATGCTCGGTTCAACGTGGCTAAATAATTTATTTATTTTCCACACACCTATTTTATCATTCAACATGTTTTAGTAAAGTACTGAAACTGAGTAGTTTGAACAGAAACTTCAGGTAAGAGTTAAGGGCTGAGGACAGTATTCATAAGCAGGAAGCAGAGTTAAGTCCGTTCCACTATCTGGGCGAAACGGATGGAATACTATCTGCAGGAGACAAAAGGTAAAGAGAGTGATTGTAGAACAATCTCTTTCATACTTATTCTAGATACTTGGCAATATTAATAAATTTAAAAGTCGAAAACAGTGGTGCCTTACCCTAAGAGCATTTTAGATTGGCCTTGGGGAAATCCGAATAGATTTTTGTTAATACTGCTTTCATGCCTAAGGATCTAATTCTGGGTCTCTAAAATGGTATCTAGACCTTATTTTTACATATAGTCACATATTCACAACTAAGCTGTCTGTCTCTCTTTTGTCTCGGTCTGTCTCTCTGTCTCACTCTCCCCTCTGTGTGTCTGTCTCTGTCTTTCTCCCTCCCTTCCCCATCTGTGTGTGTATGCCTGTCTGTCTGTCTCTCTCTCTTTCTCTGTCCCATTCCCTCAAACCCCTTCTCCTTCTCTCTCTGTGTGTGTGTGTGTGTGTGTGTGTGTGTGTGTTTCTGTCTGTCTATCTGTCTGTCTGTTTGTCTCTGAAACTCTAGGTGATTCTAAAGTATACTCAGGTCTAAAATTCTTTGTCCTTTATATATTTAGTGTATAGCTGAGTGGACAAATATAACTATACATGTTTAAGTAGCTTATTTAAGGTTGTCTTAAGTCGATAGAGTCAGAATTAGTTATGTTTACACCTTTATCTTTCTTCAAAATATAGTTAAATAAATTTCATCCAAATAGTTTAGGTTAAATGAATTCAGACCAAGAGAATCCCTGGTCTCTTTGGTTGACTAGGAACTGGTTCTGATTGTCAGGTAGGAGGATTTCCTTCACGCACTCTTTTTTTCCAACCTGGTCTTTACATGACCCTCTAGAAACATCCTTATTTCTCGCCTCTCACCTTTACTTCTCTCTTGCTATCTAAGGAGGGTTCTGCCAAGGCTGTTTGCAGCACCAACATCTTTGCAAAGGTAGCGCAGAGAAAAGGCAGCATCCCTCTGAGTGAGCCAATTACCTAATTCTTAGTGTCTGAAGATCATTGTGTGATGGGGTTCTGATTTTACTCAACAGAAGAGTTCTTTGTAGTTAAGGGGCAAAGAACCCAAATTGGGCATCTGCAAGTTACGTTGTAAAATTCTCAAGCTTGTCATCAGCGGTTTGGTTGGATTGGGTTAAATATAGCCAGTATTTTTCCAGTTGTTATGTTTATTCAAACACTGTTTTTTATTGAAGTGTCTTTATGTTCTTGCTTGAAACTGTGGGTCACATTAACGACACAACTGACTGACCGCACAGTTAGTTAGTTATTCAATCGTTACTTGTGTCCAAACTTCAATTCATAAAGATGATCACTCACAAACAATTGATGTCACAATTAAGTCACAAAGGGGGAAGCTGCCAAGAACTTATCTTCAAGAACTCAAAACACAACTTAGAAACCAGGTGTTGTCGCAATTCCCTCATTTAATTTCCCATCAACTCCAATGATGCATACCCAAGATGACTTTCATTCTTGAGCCGTCAAATGCAAGAATCCTATTGGTCCTAGGGATACTGGAATGCCCCCCTTTAGGAATATGGGAAGCATATACCTTGCAGCAAATGGAGTGTGTGCTTCCCAGACCCTCACGTGTCAGAACTGGAGCACTGCTGAGGCATGCAGCAGATAACAATTCTTCACTAATGCGCTCTACCCCTCCCCCTCGGATTGCCCACTTCTGAAACCTGGCTATCTTGGCTGAAGATAACTACTATATTAGCCCAAAGCCATGGTGTCAGGTGTCACCTCAGGGAATATTCTAAATGAAATAATTAATTAATTAGGGAGGGAAAAGCCTGAGGATTTTTGTGTGAATCGGGAGTAAAATGCAAATGAAAAGTAGATGGATTTCTGGCCTAGGTCGAGTTCAAAGGAGAGATACAGCAGGTTCAGAGAAAGAGTCAGAGTTTGTTAGTCTGTTCTGGGGTTATGTACTTGGAATGGAATATGCTGCAGTTGGCACGGCCTCCTTTACTCTTATTACCTTGAGCTATGAGGTAATGTAACCAGGAAGACCACGTGGAAGCCTCTGAAAGTACCTGGGGGTGGGGGGCGGGGACAGTCTCGCTTGCTTCTTGGAGATATTTTGCCTCCTGTGCCTTGAACTTTGGGCAATTCAAATTTAGAGGTCCTAATTCCTACATTAAAAAACTGCTTCTGGTAGAGGATACTGCTCCTTTGAGCTCTAACTCTCCTCAGGTCAGGAGTTCTGAAGAGGACAGTGTCCACATCCTTGTAGAGGGAACTGACTCTGAAGAGGACAGTGTCCACATCCTTGTAGAGGGAACTGACTCGGATTCCCTAAAGACTTGGAGGTGTTACAACCCGCTTGGCACAAGGAATCATGTGCTTGGCGCTCAGGTCTGGGCATCTCCTGGTAAACACCTCCACAGTTTTGAGAGAAGAGCGTATCGATCGTCCTGTTGTCCAGAGTTCTTAAGCCCCACTGACTGCAAGGTTATGAAACCATCAGTGCTAATCCAGGGCGAGGAAACATTAAAATGAGTAGCAGAGGGACAACAGGAGAACCTGTTGTGGCCTTGATGCCTATAAGCACAACAGGCTATATACTTTGCTCATTAACCTCTCTACTATATTTTTATTCAGGAAAAAACTCTATCCACATCGTCGGAACTGATCGCCATGCAAGGAATTCAAGCCGCAGCTGCCACTGTCCTGTAGCCGGACTGGAAGCTCTCACTCGCCCCCCTTCTGGTGAGTCGTGGGAAGACAACCTCGACTCAGTCATTTGTGAGTGCTGCTTCCAGAGACTTAGTTTGCCAGGGCAAACGTGCACCCTTAATTCAGTGAGATAAGTGAACAGTCTTGCCCCTTGCTCTGACAGCGGGCAAATCCTCACAGCAGGCTCAGTTTCAGGGTGCTGGTGAGGCTGACGCGATTGCGCCGGCTCTTAGGGTCCCAATGACGGATCCAAGCTTTCCTCTTCTGAACACGAACATTATTCCTGTCTATTTTCTGTATGCCCGGGGAAATTCTGAATTCAGATCCTTCTCCGAGTCTATGTCTGAAGGAAACCTGACCCATGAGATCCACTATCTGATTTTTATTTAAAAGCAGAATTAATAATGTGGGGAAGGGGAAGCAAACATACTTACTTCATGGCTCAGTGGGTAAGGAATGCGAGCATGATGACCTGTCTTCCATCTATCCAACTCAGATGGAGGAAGGAGAAAACCAGTCCTAAAAGTTACCCTGTAACCTCTGCGTGCGCACTGTGACGCACATGTGCAAACACATGCACACAATACAACAGATAAAATAAAATGTGTAGTGACTGGAGACAGCTTTTTATTGAAAACTGCCCAAAATGTAGACCATAATTGTTCCTTTTTCATTCCAGTTTTAAAATCACAGCTTGCCTGGCTTCTATTATTTTTTAAACCATACACCCAAGTGGCTATATAAAGGTGAATTTGCATTTGAATATGCAATGCTTAGATTTTATTATTATGTCATCAAATACATATATAATTTTTGCAAAGCTGCAAATCAGACCCACAACTTTGTGCACAGATTTTGTGTTTTTGTTAAGGATTAATTCATAAGCCATATCCATCCCCAAATTTACCAAAATAATTTAGCAGTTTATACAATTTCACATATGCAAGCATTTGTTAATAACTTTATAATTTCATAAGGGAAAAAAACTTGTTGATTCCAGTATCTTGCTGACCTTTTTATTGATGTTGACCTTGACTTGAAGCCCAAGAGGCAATGTATACACCTTCACTTTCACCGTGTGACAGTGGACACAACTTCATAGTGTGACAGTGGACACAACCTCATAGTGTGACAGTAGACATACCTTCACTGTGTGCTTCAGTGTCAGGAGAATGTCCAGCCTCTCATCCTGAGAAAGGTCTTTCATTATGATACACTTGTAGATGCTTTGCAACTCTCTGGCTCTTATAGTGAACTGTGTGTCCATTTCAATGGTTTGGCCATCAGGTCTTCTCCAGGTCTTTGGAGCTGAACACTTGAAAAGAATATTATTGTTGTAATTACAGTTAATTGAAGACTGAAAATAAGAATTTTGTCCCATCCACTAGAAATCTGTCTTAAGTCATAACTAAAAGCATTACTAAAATCTAAGAAAGACGATTGAAGAATTTGTAGACCATGGAAAAGTAAAATATTTATCTTTTATAAACTGTAGATTGAACTTATGGTTTCTTATATGCTAAGTAAGGGCTCTAGGACTGAGGTCTAAACTTCCAGAGCTCTGGATTAAAACATGGAACTCCAACTATGGGCTGGAGAGAGTGTGTGCTATCTTACAGAGGATCCGTGCCGTGCTCTGTTCCCAGCACCCGTGCCAGGGGGGAGAAAAAAAGACAGATCAAGACAGTGCTGGACACCATTGAGCATATCATGTAAGCAAGTCTGAAAACTTCCTGGGGATGATGAATCTGAGTCTGGTGAATCCTGGAAAGATGGCCTCCTGGTTAGGCACACTTAGGGCTATTACAGAGATCCCAGGTTCAAGTAAGGGCCCAGCACCCTCTCTCAATCAACGGTAATTCCAATTTTAGAGGATTCAAATCTTCTGACCTCCACAGGCTCCTGCTCACACATGGTGCACATTAACACATTGAAAAACCAAATCTTTTAAAAACATTTAAAGTACCTCCTCAGCACAGAAGCCACCTGTCAGTCTTAGACATTTGGGGAGGGTAGACAGTTGTTCAGTCGGCAGAAGGGAAAACACATCTCCAAGATAGAGAGTTTGGAGCTGGTTTACATTACTTGGCATGATGAGTGGCTATGTCTATATTAGGAACTGTTCATTGACTCCACAGGGAGAACAGGATACAGTTAGCATATGTAATTTTTATTATCTGTCTAGCTCTATGTTGACTATGTATTCATGTGTCTTGGTCAAGCGCCTTACCAATTGAAGACAAAGTTCACTGAGCAGTTGTGGTGGTGATCCTCACTATTTGAAGATCTCCAGATGTCTCAGAAAGGGGCTGTGTGAGTTACGTCTTAGTATCTCACATAGAATAAGTCTGTAACAAGTTTAAAGTGCATAACAGAGCAGGATTCCACAGTGAAACAACTCTAAAGTGTATCTGTGTGTTCTACACCCCTCAAATTCAACTAACCACAGATCAAGAAATACTTGAAAAGAATTGTACCCAGCTGAGCATGATGCCATCTGTCTACAGTTCCAGCACTTGGGAGGTGGAGGCAGGAAGAACAAGAGTTCAAGACCGGCTTCAAACAGAGAGTTGGAGACCAACCTCGGCTACATGAAAACTTACTAAAAACCTCAAAAATTGATCTATGCAGAACATATACAGACCTTTTTGTTTCTTGTCATTGCTCTCTACACAAGTCAGTACAACAAAACATTATTTACATAGTATTTATGTTATATCGGAAGCTGGAAGTCATCTGGAACTGGGGGTGGAGCTCAGTGCTTAGCTGACAAGCATATAGCCCTAATTTCAGTCTCCAGTACTTAACAAAAAAAAATCTGGAGATGATTTAAACTACTCAGGGATGGACATATATTATAAGTAAATGCAGTGTTTTTTCATACAAGACTGGAGCAACTGTGGATTTTGGTACCCACCGACTCTGGGAACCAATCTTTTGCACACATGAGGGTCAACTGTCTTAGCAGTACTATGACCACTACTAAGCAAGTGTTGCAAAAAATTCTCACTTTCTATTGACAGATATGACATAGAGCAGCCCATCCTAGGGTGCATCCTGAATTGAGGGATGGGAGATCAGGTTCCCTTGCCCTAACATTCAACTAAGGATTCCAAAGCTACAAAATCAGAGACACAGCACGGGGTCTGAACTGTCTACTGAATGCAGAACCGGAGTGACTTCTAAGGATGCCCCAAAGGAGACTGATCTGTCTCCTCCTACTAAGGGTTTAAAAGCAGAGGATTCAGCTAGATATCCCTTGGGAAGCACTTGCTATTTGTAAAAGGCTGTTCTGTTTCTTTGCCTGATTATAGTCCTTCAGAAGCAAGCCTGCATTAATCACAATTGCTGGCTTTTTGGATAGTGGATGTTTTTGTAAGCTGACTAGTCATTGCTTTGAAGACCTTGCATCCTGATGAATGACATAATTGTAACTATTTACATCTTAGTGTGGTTTAATCTTCAATTTAAGTAGAGTTCTCTAAGTGTTGGAGCAAATCAGTGAAAATTCATAGTGATACTAGGATGCATTTAGAATTGCAGTTTACAATGAAGTTTTAATTCAATTTTAGTTCAATCAGTTCAACAGTATCAATTTACTTCCATTGTCTGCATGTTAGATTGGGAAATACAAAGTTACCGCCTTATAATTATATTTGATATAATTCTTCAAAACAACAGTATCCTTATAGCTATAGGCAAAATAAAAGTTGCTCAGAGCTAGTAACCTCCAGTAGAAACTTCAGATTCTCCCTTCAAGTTGTGATCTGGGGAATGGCAAGCTGTAGCACTATAACTGGTTTATAACGTCACACCAGAAATGGGATACTAGGTAACGTTAGTTAGACATCTGATGGGCTCAGGTTGAGATGGCTGAAGAGCTACAAAAGTAAAATAGAGTAATAGCAAGATACTTTAATTGATGTCAACGTAAAAACAACGCAATTTTACAACTGAGTGAGCCTTACGCTGAGTATTGTGCTCAATTATAATGCTTCTTCAAGCTCATTTTTAATGTTTTAAGGAATAATTACGCTAAATTTCATCTGTAATATCCTCAAGTCTAACTAATATCTTAATCTTCATATGCTAATTTCCTCAGCATGACTCTATAAAATATAATTTCTACCATTAGGAAGGACAATATCTTTTACTTGGCAGGCTGGCAACTTATTTCATTTGTAATAATCCTTCTAACATGTTTCTGAAGTGTCTACTTTATATAAGCTATTGTATGTTGGCAGTTTGCTACACCATTTTATTCTACTTGCAAATGAGTGTTGATCACAATTACTGGCTTTTTATGGCTCTAATGAATGCAGATACTACAACAAGGTCTTGGGCTTTTGCAAATATAAATTCAAATCCTCATCATTTAACTCTGAAGTCAAACCTTACATTTTTCAAGAAATGTTCTCAAGTACTACAGCTGGAACATAGCAGTCACTTACATTTGAAATCCTTTTACAGTTACACACACACACACATACACACACACACACAGAGAGGATCTCTATTTCAGTAACTCACAGCAAAAGGAATTGGATCTCAATTGTTCAATAAATATTTTATGATTTTAAAATTTTCCAAAGAGGTTTTTAAAAGTAAATTTCTCAGGTAATTCTGCATATTTCACAGGGTCCATGGTGGTCGTTTATCCATTTAACAAATGCTATTGTGTCTGCACTAGTTGGTGCACTGGGCACTGAGTAAATAAAATGTGTTCCTGACCAGTTTCCAACAGCTCTCAGATCTCATGGGATATAAAGGTAAGAAAATAACTAATTAGAGAAAGAACATGTTTGAGAGCTGCAGATAAACAGTCAAGGATGGGCTGTCTGTAAAGCACTTAACTCTAAGAAAAATCATCCTACAAAGGAAGGCAAAAGAATAAACAAGACTTTGCCAGATTAAAGAGAACCAAATGATATAATCAGATAATCCTATGTATGAGTTTCCAGTACCCAAGAGCTGGCACAAACAAGATAGATAGATATATATAAATCTGTTCAGCAAAAGCTGTTTTTATCTTTGGCTGTCCCTTCTGCCAACACTGATAACTTCATCTTCAAGTACAGGCTTCTTTGATTTCAGGCCTTAAGATTATTTTTTTACTCTGATGAGGGAAAATGTCAACTTCACTTATTTCTCTTTCCTAGTTCCTTTTTTCTTTGAATGCTTTGGCTATAATAAGAGATGTACAACAATCATGTTCTTAAATTGCTTCAGAAATAGAAGCATAATAAATTCCACTTAGCTGCCAACAAACGAGACAGCAGAGGCTGGGGAACGGAGCAACAGAAGAGCAGCAGGATGGAAGGGGAGTGGGAAGACCACAAAAGGCCTCCAGAGCAGCAGCGGCCTTCCCCGTGAGGAGAGGAAAGCGGCTGCACTGGGAGAATAGCCCTTTTCTTCCTCCAGAATTAATTCTCAGGTCCCCAAGGGTACAAATTAAGCATAAAGTTAAGCCCCCCAAAAGTCACTGGGTGGTGATCAACTTTTCTTTCATACAGCAAAGGGGTTCTATTCACCCACAGTGCCCCCCTGTTATGTGCACAGCTCAAAGAGAGGTACATGAATTTTTCTATCCTATTAGCCATAGGCCACCTGAGCATTTACATGGCACGGTTCACAAAAATTGCAGATTTTTAGGTTTGTGACTGTGAGAAATGATGTATAAATCAAGGAAATAAATGGCCTCGACTCTCGGGAGAATCTCTTTTGGAAATGCAGATGATCTTTTCACATAGTTTGCTAAAACACACCCAAAACATTAAAGCTGGAAACCACGGGTGCCCCTTCGTTTAGACGTCACAATGTGAATTCCCTGACTCACTCAATCTTTCGGGTCTTAGTGTCCCACAATCTGCAGAAGTTAATGTTTGCCGTGGTAAATTACTCATTAATTAATGCTTTTGAAATCTTCAGAGTCGGGGCTGGGAGATGAGATGGCTCTAAGAGCACTGGCCGTTCTACCAGTTCCCAGCAACCATGTGGTGGATCACCACTGGAACCGCAAGGTCTGGAGTTCAGACACTGCCACACAGACACATGTACATTACATTAAATTAAATTTTAAAATTCTTTCCAGTGAAATTTTTATTAAAAATGAGAACTATAAGGACCTTTAGTTCAATTTCTTGATTAGATCAATGAAATCATATCAGTCATTATTCAGAGAAATAGTATATTCAGAACAAGACAAACAATAAAATATTATCTTAATAAATCCCACAGTCATTGGACTAAATGAATTTAAACTTAAATCAAATATAAGTGTTTATCCTCTAAAGTTATTTGTAAATCATAAGAAAGTAAAATTTTGCTTTAAATATCTACCTTATACTGCTTTGATGATAAATATTGCATTGTAACTCTGTTTGCTTGTTACTTTTAATGTCTAAAATAACTGTGACCTTGACTGGCTGGGTAACTATTAACTGTTCTATCAGCAATCAAAGTTTTGATATTAAGTTGCTTCAGCAATTATGAAATGAATACTGACTCCTCCTCAGTGTTAGAGATAACAACAGGCATGAGATTATAGGAAGTGGACAGACATGGAGAAAAAATAACTATTTCCTACGAAAGTCTGCATCATTTTACCTTCTTTTCTAGACATTTGGCATTTGGTACAGCTTCATATACAAAAACATACCTTAGATGATATTGGATTACAGCAGTCGTCAGCTTGACTCATTCTGGTCACAAAGCCAGTTGTTACTCTGCTTTTCTCTGCCCTTAGAACTTTTCACACACACACACACAGGCTACACATGCTTTGATTTAATGTTTTATTGACTTAATAATAAGGTCAAATAATCAATACCCTTACTGCCTTCCAGCTGTTCTTGAGTCTAATTTCCAGGGCAAGACATTCAAAATCCAACTCCACCTCCTCGGCATCCCCACCAAACCCCATCACAGGGCAGATCTTATTATGTTCAGAGTCCTTCAAGACTTTGGATTCCACCCTTTACAAAATATTTAGAAATCAAAATCGGATCTGCTCCATTGAAATATTTAGAACAGCCCCACTGGCTGCTCTGAAAAGCCATCTTTGCATTGTTCCCGGTGCTGCTCGGCGCTCGCTGCAGCCGCCGTCGGGGCCCGCCTTCTCCTCCTCCTCCGCGGCGGACTCCGGCAGCTCTCTGCCAAGTCCCCTCGAACTCAATTCGTCTCGCCCTCGCTGCAGCGGATCACCGGCGTGCCCCACCATGTCAGACGCGGCCGTGGACACCAGCTCCGAGATCACCACCAAGGACTTGAAGGAGAAGAAGGAAGTTGTGGAGGAGGCAGAGAATGGAAGAGATGCACCTGCCAATGGCAATGCTAATGAGGAAAATGGGGAGCAGGAGGCCGACAATGAGGTAGATGAAGAAGAGGAAGAAGGTGGGGAGGAAGAGGAGGAAGAGGAAGAAGGTGACGGTGAGGAAGAAGATGGAGATGAAGATGAGGAAGCTGAGGCTCCTACGGGCAAGCGGGTAGCTGAAGACGATGAGGATGATGATGTTGACACCAAGAAGCAGAAGACTGACGAGGATGACTAGACAGCAAAGGAAAAGCTAAACTAAGGCCGCCGTGACCTGTTCACCCTCCACTTCCCGTCTCAGAATTTAAACGTGGTCACCTTCGAGTAGAGGAGCAGGCCCCGCCCGCCCACAGCGGGCAGTGCCACCCACAGATGACATGCGCTCTTCATCAACCCACCAAAACCACAACATGAATTTGCAACAGGGGAGGAAAAAAACCAAAACTTCCAAGGCCCTGCTTTTTTTCTTAAAAATACTTTAAAAGGAAAATTTGTTTGTATTTTTTATTTACATTTTATATTTTTGTGACATATTGTTAGGGGTCAGCCATTTTTGATGATGACGGTGACCAGACCAGCCTTCAGAGCGTTTCTCTGTCCTACTTCTGACCTTACTTGTGGTGTGACCATGTTCATTATAATCTCAAAGGAGAAAAAAAAAACCTTGTAAAAAAAAACAAAAACGACAACAAAAAAAAACAATCTTATTCCGAGCATTCCAGTAACTTTTTTTGTGTATGTACCTAGCTGTACTATAAGTAGTTGGTTTGTATGAGATGGTTAAAAAGGCCAAAGATAAAAGGTTTCTTTTTTTTTCTTCCTTTTTTTGTCTATGAAGTGTGCTGTTTATTTTTTTGGCCTATTTGATGTATGTGTGAAACAATGTCCAACAATAAACCGGAATTTTATTTTGCTGAGTTGTTCTAAAAAAAAAAAAAAAGAAATATTTAGAACAGTATTTCTCCATTTTACCTTTATTTAGATGAGATTCATATAAAAATCTTTGTAGGAGACTGCATATAGTTCATGAGAAAGGATGACAATAACTCTAGAATCAATTTCAGATTTGTGCTTTGACACACACACACACACACACACACACATAATTTCAAAACCTGCTTAGAGTCAATCCTAGAAATGGGGCTCAAAGCTATGGTAGCAAGGTGTTTAATACATAAACAAGAAGATGCATTGTATAAGAGTTTGAGGCAGAATTTAGCAGAATTACCTTACAAGACATAGAAAGACGTCAGAATAGCACAAAGGAAAGCCCTGAAGAAAACAAGTTTCAAATAAGGATACAGAGTGCTACCTGCCTTTCTTGCCATTGGTACCCAAAGCCTCCATTTCTGAAACACTCAGGCTACACCAGGTCCTTGCCAACACCTCTAGTAAAGATTACAGGGTGTGTGAAACCACAGTTCCTAGCCAAAAAGTGGGTTCGAGAGAAAGCAACTTGTTCAACCAGTGAATTTAGTTTGAAATATGGTTGTGAGAAATAATGTCCTGGTCATTGTTCTACTGCTGTGAAGAGACCCCATGACCAGGCAACTCTTACAAAAGCAAGCATTTAACTGTGGGCTTGCTTACAGTGTTAGCCATTTAGTCTAGCATTATCATAGCAGGCATGGAAGGCAGGATGTTGGAAAAGAAGCTGAGCGCTCCCTTCTGATCATCAGGCAGAGAAGCACAGAGACTGGGCCGAACAGTGTACATTTTGAGAGCTCAATCCCCACTCCCCCTCCCCTGTGATACACGTTCTCCAACAAGGTTCATATTCCTTCATATTCCTTCTAATCTCAAAGAGTTCTAGTCCCTGGTGACTAAGCATTCAAATACATGAGTTTATACAGCCCATTCTTATCCAAACCACCACAAATAAGGATATTACAGTTTTCCGCAACTGCCTTCCTAGAATGAAGATATTTGAGAATTTTAACAGTAGTGCTCTCTATATGACTTTTCCTTATTTGGAATATGAAATTCGAGGCCATTATTTTCTGCTCATATTTTCCTGTTTAATCCCCACTGTCTTCTGCCTTTGGAGATCCCGACAGTATTACTCAGGGTGATATTATAATCCTGTGCCCGACACCATCCCACTGTCCTTTGCCTCCCTCATCTCCATCTGAGTCCTGTCTGTAGAGTTCCTCTAACCTATCTCTGTATGTGTGTCAACCACTCACTCGCTCCAGATCAGATCTCCAAAGGCAGAAGACAATGGGGATTGGACAATTGGACACATTGTTTAGAAGTTCCTAAGGGGGCTGCTGCTCGCACGCTGGGCCTCCGGAGCCACCTCAGCCCAGCACAGTTCCCTAACATGGAGTCTGAGGCAAAAGCACTATGGAGTTCAAGGCCAGCCTGGGCTACATAGTAAAATCTTAGCTCAAAACACCAAACTGAGGCAGACGCGGCGGAAGGCGCAGCTTCGCGGGACCTGCCAGAACCACCAGCGAGCAGAGGAGGATCACTGGGCGGCAAGCAGTGAGCCTAGTCTCGTCCCTAAAGATCCACACTTGTATAAGAGAGTGTTTCCTGCCCCGGGGCTGGACTTACAGGAAGCGGAGCAGGGCACTCCCGATCACCTTCGACCCCGAGTTGGCCTGCGAGGCTTCTACCCTCTGGTGGGGTCTCACCTCCTCGCTGAGACCTCTCTCTCCTGGCAAATCCCAGATTGTGCCTCGGGGTCCTCCTTGGCTCCAGCCCCCTACCGCTGGAGTGCGGGACCACCAAAGTTAACCTGTTTGGACCCACTGGTTAGGGAGCTCAGAGCAGAGGGCACACGTGGGTTCTCTGTTTTGGTGGCCCTGGCCTGCCAGGGGTGGGCCTTTTCTTAGCGAGGTCCCTGTGCAAACCAGGAGCTGGTCAACTGGTCCTGAAGACCCTTCAGAGCAGTGAAAGAGATCTTTGCCAGTGGCGGGACCTCAGCAAATGGGTAGAAGGCATTTTGTAAGCCGGGCCCCCTGGCTTTAAGCAGGAAAACTCCCGTTCCTGCATTAAAAGACGCATGAGACAGCATCGATAGGATGAGAGTGGGCAGAGCGCCAACAGGAAGAATTCACGCAACAATCTGAAAAGCAACATGAAAACACCAGAACCCAATAATCCTCACAACAGAAGGACTTGAACACCCTAACACAAAAGAAGTGGAAAAAAAAACGACTTTATGAAAGCAATAAGTTACCTTAAACAACATGTAAAAAACACCTTTATAGAAATAGAGGGAGAAGTACAACTAAAAAGTTTGAAGAAATGAGTAAAAAGTTTGAAGAAATGAGTAACATTACATGAGACCCTGGGGAAAACAGTTCAAAGAATTGAAAACTGAAATGGAAGCAAGGAAGAAAACACAGACTGAGGACCAGCTGGATACTGGAAAATCTAAGTCAACAAACAGAGTCCACAGAAACAAGCATAATCAATAGAATACAAAGAGATAGAAGAAAGAATCTCAGATTCTGAGGTACACCATAGAGAAAACAAATGCACTGATCAAAGAAATCAGCAAAGCCCAAAATACTCATCACAAAACACTCAGGAATATACAGGACACAATAAAAAAACCAAAACATAAGAATAATAGGGATAGAAAAAGGAGAAAGTCACAGCTCAAAGGCCCAGAAAATATTTTTAACAAAATTATGGAAGAAAACTTTCCCAACATAAAGAAAGATATTCCTTTGAATACCTCAAGAAGCATACAGAACACCAAACAGACTGGATCAAAGAAAAAACATCCCTACGCCATATAATAATCAAAACACAAAATATACAGGTTAAAGAAAGAATATTAAGAGCTGCAAAGGAAAAGGGGCAAGTAACCCATAAAGGTAAACCAATCAGACTTACACCTAACCTCTATGGAAACTATGAAAGCCAGAAGGTCCTGGATAGAGGTTCTGCAAAAAACTAAGGGATCATGGATGCAAACCCAAGCTACTATACCCAGCCAAGCTATTGTTCACTATCAATGGAGAAAACAAGACTTTCCAAGATAAGAACAAATTTAAACAATATGTAGCCCACAAACCCAGCCCTACAGAAAATAATAGAAGGAAAATCACAACCTAAAGAATCCAGCATTGCCAACACATTGCCTACAATAGTCAGGGGCGTCTAGCCGAACCTTCACCTGCCACCCTCGAAGAGGAGGCACACAAACGCTACTACCAAAACCAATAATAATAACTGGAGTAAACAACCACTGGTCGTTAGTATCACTTAATATTAATGGCACTCAATTCACCCATAAAAAGGCACAGGCTAAGGGTTGGATACGAAAACAGGACCCAACATTCTGCTGTTTAGCAAGGAAACACATCTCCAACCACAAAGACAGGCATCTACTCAGAGTAAAGGGTTGGGAAAAGGTGTTTCAATAAATGATCTAAGAAAAAAGCAGGTGTGGCCATACAAATTTCTAACAAAACTGACTTCAAACTAAAGTCAATCAGAAGAGATCCAAGATGGACACTTTACACTCCATAACAGGAACAATTCATCAGGATGGAAGTCTAATCTGAATCTCTACGCCCTAACTTTAAAGCACCCACCTGTAAAAAGAAATATTACCACTAGAACTCAAGGCAGACATCAAACCCCACACACTAGTAATAGAGACTTCAATACACCTCTTTCTCCAATGGACAGGTCAATCAGACAGAAACCTAATAGAGAGTTAAGAGAATTGTTGGCCCAGGTAATGAAGCAAATGGACTTAACAGAAATCTATGGGCCCATTTCCACCCCAAAAGAAAAATATACTTCTTCTCTACAGCTCATGAACCTTCTCAAAAATTAAGCCTACATCACTCGGAAACAAAGAAACCTCCACAGATACAAAAAAATATCAGTGTCCACCTGTCTTTATCAGATCACCACGGACTAAAGCTGGAAGGCAATAACACTGCTACCCCCAGAAAGCCGAGCAAACTCATTGAAACTGAACAGTCCAGCTACTGAACACCTGTCAAGAATTAAGAAAAGTCGAAAGGCGAAGTCTTCCTGGAAGATTTAATGAAAATAAAGAGACAACATACTCAAACCTATAGGACACGTTGAAAGCAGTGCTAAGAGGAAAGTTCATAGCACTATGAAGTGCCCACTTAAAGAAAACAGAGAAAGCATACATTGAGGACTTAACAGCACACACTGAAAGCTCTAGAAAAAAAAAAAGAGCAGATGCGCCCCAAGAGGAGTAGAAGACTAGAAATAATCAAACAGAAACAAGAAATCAACAAAATAGAAACACAGAAAACAGTCCAAAGAATCAATGAAACAAAAAGTTGGTTCTTTGAGAAAATCAACAAAGATCGACAAACCCCTATCCAAACTAATTAAACAATAACAGAGAGAGAACACGCAAATAAATAAGATCAAGCAATGAAAAGAGGGACATAACCACAGACACAGAGAGATTCAGAGAATGTTAGATCTTACTCAAAAGCCTATGCCACAAAACTGGAAAATGCAAAAGAAGTGGACAGTTTTTCCAGATAGAGTACCACCTCACCAAAGCTAAACCAAGACCAGGTGAGCAATCTAAATGAGACCTGTTACAGTGAAAAACTAGAAACTGTTATCAAAAATCTCCCTACCAAAAAAAGCCCAGGACCAGATGGTTTCAATGTAGAATTCTAAAACTTCGAAGAAGAGCTACTACCCGTATTGTAAATTTCCCAATACTAAGAAACAGAAGAGTCATTGCCCAAATTTACACTTTTATGAAGCCACCAGTTACCCTGATACCAAAACCACACAAAAACCAACCAAGAAAGAGAATTATAGGACTCTTTACTCATGAATATCGACGCAAAATTCTCAATAAAATACTAACCAAACCGAATCAAAGAACACATTAGAAAAATTATCCATTGCTACATGATCAATAGGCTTCTGCATCCCAGAGATGCCAGGGGCTGGTTCAACATCACGCAAATCTATCAATATGTATTCCATATAAATACTGAAGAAAAAAAGTCATATGATCATTTCATTATAGATGCTGAAAAAGCATTCGACAAAATTCAACACCTCTTTATGATAAAGGTCTTGGAGAGATTAGGGATACAAGGGTCATACTAAATATAATAAAAGCTATTTTACAGCTTAAGCAGAGCAGCTAACATTAAATTGAACAGAGAAAAACTCAAAGCCATCCCACTAAAATCAGGAACAAGACAAGGATGTCCACTCTCCATACCTCTTCAGTCACTCAGTGCTTGAAGTTCTAGCAATACCAATTAGACAACATAAGAGGATCAAAGGGATTCGTATTATTGGAAAGGAAGAAGTTAAGCTTTAGTTGTTTGCAGATAGATATGATGGTATACATAACTTGACCCAAAAACTCTAGCAAAGATCTCCTAAAGCTGATAAACGCCTTTAGTAATGTAGCAGGATACAAGATCAACTCCACAAAGTCAGTGGCCTTCCCTACTACGCACTAAGGACCAGAAAACAGAGAGGGAAGGCTCAGAGAAGCATCCTGCTTCCACGTAGCCACAAATAGCATAAAATATCTAGGGTAACTCTAACCAAGGAAGTAAAAAGATCTAACCACCAAAAATTTTAAATCTTTGAAAGAAAGAAATTGAAGGGCAGCCAGAAAATGGAAGGATCTCGTAGCTCTTGTTCAGGAGGATCAACATAGTAAAAATGGCATACCAAAAGCAATTATAGATTCAATGCAATCATCAAAATACCATCAAAATTGTAGATCTGGAGAAGACAATAATCAACTTTATGTGGAAAAACAAAAAACCCAGGATAGCCAAAACAATCTTATACAATAAAGGAGACGTCTGGAGGCATTACCATCCCTGACTTCAAGCTCTATTATCAGAGCTACAGTATTAAAAACAGCTAGGTATTGGCATAAAAACAGAGAAATTGACCAATGGAATCGAAGAGAAGACCACAGACTTTCCTTTTAAAACCTATGAACACCTGATTTTTGATACAAAGAGCTTAAAGTAAAAGTGGAAAAAGAGAGATCTTCAACAAATTGTACACAGCAAAAACTGGATGCTTAATCTGTGGAAGAATGAAAATAGATCCATATCTATCACTGCATGCACAAAGCTCAAGTCCAAGTGGATTAAAGACCTCAATATCAGTCTGAACACGTTGAACCTGATAGAGAAGAAAGTGGGAAGTGCTCTACAGCAAGTAGGCACAGGAGCCACTTCCTATGTATAACCCCAGCAGCACAGACAGTAAGGGCCTCATTGAATAAATGGGACCTACCAGAGGACTGAGAAGCTTCAGCTAAAGCAAAGGACACTGTCGCTAAGACAGAAAGGCAACCCACTGAGCTGGAGATGTCCCACCAGCCCCGCACCTTGACAAGGGTCTGATCTCCAAAATATATAAAGAACTCAAGAGAAACTAGACTGTAAAAGGCTAATCAACCCACATTTACTCAAATGGAAGCACTCAGGCTGAACAGAAATCTCTCAGCAGAAGAAGTTCAAATGGCCAAAAGGTACACTAAGGTCATGCTCAAGCCATCCAGAGAAATGCAAATCAGGAGCAACTTCAAGATACCATCTTACACCTGTCAGAGATGAAGAAAATAAAAAACACCAATGATAGCCTTTGCTGGGGGGCAGTGGGAGAAAGGGATAACTCATCCATTGCTTGGTGGGAATGCAAACTTGTACAGCCACTTGGAAAGCAGTGTGGAGGTTTCTCCAGGAAATTCAGGGATCAACTACCCCTGGATCCAGCAATACCACTCTTCGGGAATAACATCACCAAGAGAGGCCTTATCATACAACAAAAGTATATGCTCTACCTTATGTTCCTTAGCAGCACTGTTTGTAATAGCCAGAACATGGAAACAACCTAGATGCCCATGGTGAAGAATGGATGAAGAAAGTATAGGATCTCTACATATTCAAAGTACTATTTAGCAATAAAAAACAAAGACTACCCTGAAGTTTGCAGGCAAATGGATGGAAATAGAGAACACCTATCCCCACACTGAGTGGTAATCCCAGACCCAAAAGGAACTCCTGTAGGATTTGTACTCACTCATATTTGGTTTCTGGACATAAACAAGGAAGGACATTGAGCCTCTAATACCATGATCTTAGAGAAGCTAAATAAGAAGGAGAACCCAAAGAAAAAAACAACTAGGCATCTGCAGAATATTAACCTTCTATTAGGCGTGAAAGGAGACAGAGACAGAGACCCACATTGGAGCACCGGACAGTAATCTACAGGGTCCAAATCAGGAAAAAAAGGAGAGAAAAAGCACGGAGCAAAAGGAACTCAGGAACGCGAGGTGCACCACACACCCAAGACAATGGGGATTTTCTACGGGAGACTCCACCAAGGCCAGCTGACCTGGGTTGAAAAAGCCTGGGATAAAACACGTCTTGAGAAAAATCATAGAACAGTGAGGACCTACTGGGATCTCAAGAGCAATGGCAATGGTGTTTGATCCTACTGCCACGTATTGGCTTTGTAGGAGCCTGGGCAGTTTGGATGCTCACCTTACTAGACCTGGATGGAGGTGGGTGGTTCATGGACTTCCCACAGGGCCAGGGAGCCACCTGATAGCTCTTTTGGGCCTTGAAGTGGGGGGGGGGACTTGACTGGGGGAGGGAAATGGGAGGCTCGGTGGGGAAAAGACAGAAATCTTAAATAAATAAATAAATAAATTTAAAAAAA
>CAWTZC010002173.1:0-29205 GCA_963919715.1 Microtus obscurus
GTGAAGGCGTAAGCCACGAACAATGCCACACCAGTTATAAATTATTATTAATAGGGTAGTATTTATTTAAAGAGGAAAAACTTACAGATCACGATCCCCAGACAACAGCCCTTTTCGCAATCATGAATGCAAGACTAATCGCCAGCCGAACAGGAAGTCAAGAGACCAGCGGAAGGAAATAGAAGCCTTTTTGAAGGGGAGAGAAACCACGCCCCAATGGGCTGGTATCTCAGCAGCTATTGGTTGGAGGGGCGGGAAGACCTCCCGCAAACACCTCCCCTTTTGTTTAAATAAGAGAGTTCTAAACCTACTACGAAATTATATACAATAAGTATAAATATCCTATTCTAACTAGCTTAGGACTTGTATAATAAATAACTAGGCCAAGTCATGAGAGAAAAGTAACTATAGTTATATAGTCTTCAACCCCATCAAAGATCTGAGAAGGGAAATAATGTTACCTGGGTATTTAGGAAGTTCAGTAAAACAACTCCTAAGCATCGCAACAAATCACAGGGACAACTAGCTACCTGGGCAATCACCCAAAGTGACGTTTGCAGCGTTTGAAGCAACCAACTTTGGCTAAGGCCTAACATAACTGACACCATTTTCAAAGGCAAGCAACTTTTCAAAACTATCTTACCCTGTCTTGGCAGGATATGACAGTCCTGTTTTATCCATTGATGCACGTTCTGTATCTCTGTCAGTGGTTGAGGTATGGGCATTTTCTTTGCTCCAAGGCCAGTTCTGCCAAAAAGAAAGGCTCCAGGTGGAGTGTCTTTGGTGCTCAACATTCTCTCGGGAATAGAGCGGTGTTGCCAGGAGCAATTGTGTCTCACTACCACCAAACTCTGAGTTAGATTAAAGGCCATTTTCTAAAGCTCTTTGAAGAGGTTGAAGATCATCTATCTATACTGAGTATAATCTCATATATCTAAATAACCTGATTAGTCTAATTATAAATGGCAAACTTAGATGACTATTAATCTATATAATTCTCAATATCTATCTAACTTAAAGACTAAGACAATAAAACATCTGTGTAACAAATGAGGACTAATGGCCTCCGAAATACTAAACAATGTACAAATATACATTGCAATATGGTAAATATATATCAATACACAAACAATATATAAGTATCTTAATCAAAGGTAGAAATGTACACTGCAATATGGTAAATATATACAATACATATATATCGATACAATATATGTCAATACATAAAAAATATTTTAAACAGAGGTAGAAACATGCATGCACACTACAATAGTCAATATAATTTAACTTTGTATCAATATACAAGAATCAATAACAATATTTGTCTAAAAATTGTAACTAAATTACAAATCCATATTATCCCATCATCCCTCTTTTTTTTTTTAATTTGATCCCTGAGCTTATAAAATTCCCTCCCCTAACTCCCAACCCCTAAATGATGTCCCTAAACCCAGGGCGCAAACTTACTGGGGAGAGGGGACGTCGTCCTCTAGAATTACTTCCAGCTGTCCATGGGGGCGACACGTTCTTTCTGGGGATCCTGTGAAAGCAAAATGATGGTTAAATTTCAAGATCAATGTCCTTTAAAATTGCAAATAGTCTCTGAGTATTTTGTGGAGGTCTGGCCAGAATGTTGTACAAGATGTGCACCATTTCAGCTAAACAACTTGGGATCTTCTTGTGCAGTGGTACCCAAAACAGGTCTTGTAGTTAGGCGCTATCAGTATCATGACGTCCATATCAACCAGGTAGAGTTGTTGTTGTGGGGCCCCATCTTCTTCCTGGAAACTTCAAATGTCACTTCAGAAAAGACTCATTGTTTATTGTAAAAATCGCTTCAAACATTAATTATATAGACAATATATATTCAGTGAAAGGCATGATAGATATATTCAATGGAGGCTAATGATAGGTATGAAGAAAAGCAAAGATGTTTTCTAAACTCATATTTCTTTCTGTCCCATATCATGGCTCTTGACATGAGACAGAAACTTCAGAAACTCTGGGTTTTTCTACTAACAGGCTTGGATTTGGAGAGGGATTTGAGCCAGAGTCCAACTTCAAAAACTAGCTCTATAAATTTAGAAAATAGTGGTTTAATATGTTTTACTTACACAACCCATTCAGTTTTCTTGATATTTCCCTATTTGGGCAGGTACCACTTTTCCATCTGTCAGTATCCAAATATCCAGGGTCCCTTGAATTTTTCAAAGGTGAGTGTTTTCCCTGTGGAGATAAGAACAGAACCCTGCCCCCATTCTATATGTTTTTTCTTTACCACCTGTATGAATATCATTGTGGATGAGTTGTCATTTCTCCTTTCCAAGAGGTTTCTCCTCTTCAAATCGAAACTTTATTAATTTTGATGGTATCCACAATTTTTCTTCTCCTGTGGAAACAAGAGCAAAACCCCTTCCCCCAACGTAGCTACATCTCTGGCTTCCATTGAGAGGTCAGCACATCTTTTGAAATAAATTGGTTGATTTAGTTCAGCAGACTTTTCCATTATCCAATGTCTTTCTGCTGCTGTCGTTTCCTTTCTCATTAGCGTTAAGAAAATTCAAGGTTAATAAAGCATTATGTAATCTATTTCTGGGGGTATTTTCGGTCCCTTTCTGTTTGTTCAGCATATCCTTTATAGTACGATTTGATCTTTCTATAACTGCCTGACCTGTAGGATTATTTGGTATACCTGTAATGTGTTTTATATTATAATAATCAAAAAAGCGTTTCATTTTCTTAGATACATATGCTGGACCATTATCTGTCTTTATTTGTACAGGTATACCCATGATGGCCATAACTTCCAATAAATGTGTGATTACTGAATCTGCCTTTTTCTGAGCTCAGGGCAGTAGCCCATTGAAAACCTGAATACGTGTCTATGGTGTGGTGTACATATTTTAATTTACCAAACTCCATAAAGTGGAACACATCCATCTGCCAGATTTCATTTCTCTTAGTACCCTTTGGGTTACTCCCCCTGCAGGCAACGGTGTTTGATTATAGAAAGAACAAGTAGGACATCTCTTTATAATGTCCTTAGCTTGTTGCCAAGTAATGGAAAATTCTTTCTTTAGGCCTTTACTATTGACATGATGCTTTTTATGAAATTCCGAGGCCTGCAACACGCTTCCAATCAATAATTGATCAATCTCAGCGTTCCCTTGTGCTAGAGGACCAGGCAGACCTGTATGGGACCGGATGTGTGTTATGTACATCGGACAAAGCCTGTTCCTGATTATGTCTTGTACCTGGATAAACAATGAAGTCAACTCTGTGTCATCTGGTATAAATTCAGCGGTTTCAATATGCAAGATAACTCTTTCTGCATATTGTGAATCTGTAACTATATTAAGAGGTTCTTTAAAATCCCTTAGCACCATAAGAATGGCATATAATTCTGCCTTTCTGGACAGAATTATAAGGGCTTTGTTCCACCTTACTCAATTCATCTGACTTGTAACCTGCTTTCCCTGATTTATTTGCATCAGTATAGAACGATACGGGCTCCAGTTGTTGGACATCACGTACTTTTAGGAAGAATCCAAGAAGTTCTCTTTATGAGGTTAAGTCTACCACTTTTGGGATAGTTGCTATTAATTTCTCCCAAAAAATTAGCACAAGCTCTTTGCCACGGTTCATTGTCTTCCCATAACTTTTTTATTTCTTCAGTAGTAAAAGGCACTATAATTTCTGCTGGGTCTATACCTGCTAGTTGACGAAGTCTCAGCTTACCTTTTATAATTAATTCAGAGACTTTTTCCACATAAGTTTTTAATTTTTTACTCGGTTTATTAGGTATAAATATCCACTCTAGAATAATATCTTCCCTCTGCATTAGAATCCCTGTAGGAGAGATTCTGGAAGGCAATATGACTAGGATGCAGCTAAGATTTGGGTTCACCCTATCCACATGTGCTTCCTGTAATTTTTTCCTCAATCATTGTCAGTCTTTTCTGCTTCAGCTGTCAGTTTTCTTGGACTATTCAAATCCTTATCACCATCTAAGGTTTTGTTTAAATGAACTATTAGATCAGGTGTTATCCCAACAGCTGGTAAGACTTGAAATGTCTCCCAACAATCTTTGGAAGTCATTAAGAGTCTTTAACCGGTCTCTCCTAATTTGTGCCTTTTGCGTTTTAATTTTCTCTAACCCTATTCTGTAACCTAGGTAATTAATAGAATTTCCTCTTTGAATCTTTTCAGGGGCAATTTGTAATCCCCACCTAGGCAAGACTTTCTTTACTTCTTCAAACATCCTTTCTAAAATATCTTTATTTGAATCAGATAATAAGATGTCATCCATGTAATGATAAATTATGGACTTGGGAAATTGTTTACGAATTATTTCCAATGGCTTACATTTACAAAATATTGGCACAATGTAGGACTATTGAGCATACCCTGTGGGAGGACAGTCCATTGATATCTCCTATTAGGCTGAGAATTATTATAAGTAGGGCACCGTGAAGGCAAATTTTTCTCTATCCTTTTTTTGTAACGGTATAGTGAAAAAACAATCTTTCAAATCAATAACTACAAGAGGCCATCCCTTTGGTAATAGAGAAGGCAAAGGAATTCCAGATTGTAGTGGGCCCATAGGTTGAATTACTGTTGACAGCTCTTAGATCTGTCACCATTCTCCATTTACAGATTTCTATTTTTACAACAAACACAGGAGAATTCCAAGGGCTGGTTGATTCTTCAATATGGTGAGCATCTAATTGCTCTTGCACCAGCTGTTCCAATGCCTGTAATTTATCTTCAGCTAGAGGCCATTGTTTGATCCATATTGGCTTCTCAGTTAGCCATTTTAAAGGTAGGGCTGTTGGTACCTCTAAAGGTTGGTATTTGCTATATGTTCTTTGTACAGCCTGAATGGCTGTTGACCTTTTTTCCATAATACCTCATCATATCTTTCCAGAATTATGAGTTCCTGGAACTATAGGAATGTTAATATGGGTATTCCATTGCTGTAACAGGTCGGCCCCTTAAATTTTGCAATATTGGCTATAGTATGGCCTTAGTCTTCCTATTTGCCCTTCAGGCCCTAGGCATTCAACCCATCTTGTGCTTTGTTTTACACGAGATAGGGTTCCAATTCCCAGAAACTGAACATCTACCTCTTGAAGAGGCCAATTTGGATGCCAAGATTCTGGGGTAAATGATACTCACATCCGCACCTGTGTCTAATAAGCCTTCAACTAAAATGCCATTTATACAGACTTTTAGCTTTGGTCTTTGGTCGTTAATAGAAGTCTGCCAAAATATACGTTTACTCTGTCCTACTGGGTTTTTTAACTCATCCTCCACACGTAATTCACCATTTAGACTAGTATTACTTTTTACAGCAGAAATTGGAGCTTTTAGATTTCTTGCTGAGGCACGTTCTCCACTGTGACTGGGAATGACTCGGCTACACTGTTGGCTTCGGGGCCTGCGAGAGGCCCCTCAAGGAGTTTCCCAATGGGATCGAGGTTGTCTTGTTTGTCTGTTGTTGACCTGCATTCGTTGGACAGAGGCCTTTACCACATCTCCATACATATACCTGAAGGCCTAGGTCTCTATTTTTGTCATTCCCAGAGGCGATATTATTCCTAGAAATTCTGTGCCTGCAGTCCCTTTTGAGATGTCCTAATTTACCACAATTAAAACACCTGGCAGTTTGATGTCTCCCTCATTGCTGTGGAAATCGCTTCTCCTACCCAAGATTCATCATTATAGCTAAACGTCTCAACATTCATCGTATGCTGAATCCATTCATCCATAGGTGCTGATCTAGACTTTAAAGGCCCAATTATCTTTTTGCATTCTATGTTTGCATTCTCAAACGCTAGAGATTCAAGAAGTATTCGTCTAGATTCCGGGTCTGGTACCCCTACGTCCAGAGCCTTAATTAATCTTTGCAAAAAGTCAATAAAGGGTTCTCTCTGTCCCTGCCTAATTCTGGTATATGATTCAACCCTTTTGCTGGATCTTGTATCCTATTCCAAGCATTTAAAGCTGCTTGGTGACATAGATGCAGTACTTCATCGTCATAAAGAGCTTGGACCTGTGGATCAGCATATTCTCCTGCACCAAGAATTTGATCTTGGGAAACTTCTCGACACCTTTTGCTCTTCCTTGCTGTTCCATATGTTTGGATTCTTCTCTGAAATAAATTCCAAACATCAAGGAAGGTCCCTTATCTAAAACTGCAGACACTAACTGATGGAAATCATAGGGGGTAGCTCTAGCATTAGAAGCCCAAGTCCTTATCATTTCCTGTACATATGCATTTTGCAAGCCAAAAGTAACAATAGCCTGTTTAATTTCTTTCAGATCATTCATTGCTATTGGCATCCATCTAGCTTCTCTGACTCCCTTTGAGCCTTTAGAAGTTGACGCTTTGTCAGAATCAAGTATAGGGTATGCCGCTAAAACCCTGGGTAAGCCAGTTCTAATAGCTGGTGTTGGCTTTGTATCCTGTCCTTGTGCCTTATTACTCTGTTCACCAGTTCCAATCATTTTTTCAAGCATTTCAAGTCTTTTTTTATTATTTTGTTTATTATTACCTCTTTTGAATCCTGAATCTCCTGAATCTCCTGAATCTCCTGAATCTCCTGAATCTCCTGACCTGCATGAGTTCTTGAGAGTACCATAATCTTCCTAAATGATAGAATATTCAAAAGAATACTAAAACCTAGTAACCAGTAAATTAAGTTATCCTCATAGTCTTATAAATTTTGCATGATTAGACCCATTGTATTGGTAGCCCAAACAGTGAAAGTCATGTTGGAATCAAAAACTGCCATATTACCTATTATCCAGCTGGCTTCGAACTCACCGAAATCCGAAATCCGCCTGTCTCTGCTTCCCGAGTGCTGGGATTAAAGGCACCACCACTGCCTGGCTGGCCTTGAACTCACCGAGATCTGCCTGCCTCTGCCTCCCAAGTGCTGGGATTAAAGGCGTATGCCACCACCACCTGGTCGGCCTCAGAGATCTGCCTCTCTGGATGTTATGGGCCTGAAGGCCAAGTGTATCTCTGACTCGGCACTGGGGCCTAAGTCACAAACTAAACAAAAAACGGCGTACACGGAACCATAATCCCAGAATCCAGGGGTAGAGAAGAATAACCCAGAAGCTGTGTATGCCTCCACGTGACAGAGTCACCCTGAGTGGTTGCAGCTTCCACACAGCTGAGGAAGGGAAGGCTTGCACCAAGCCGAACTCGCAGCTGGCAGCCTAGGGGTCCTAAAAGCCAAACGTTCGGGCGCCAGGTGAAGGCGTAAGCCACGAACAATGCCACACCAGTTATGAATTATTATTAATAGGGTAGTATTTATTTAAAGAGGAAAAACTTACAGATCACGATCCCAGACAACAGCCCTTTTCGCAATCATGAAGCGAGACTAATCGCCAGCCGAACAGGAAGTCAAGAGACCAGCGGAAGGAAATAGAAGCCTTTTGAAGGGAGAGAAACCACGCCCCAATGGGCTGGTATCTCAGCAGCTATTGGTTGGAGGGGCGGGAAGACCTCCCGCAACACAAAGGAGATACTATAACAAAACCATTGTTTTTTTTTGTATGTAGCTATCATTTTTCTCTTTTTAAAAAAGTTATTTTAATAAAAGTATTATTACATCACATCCATACATTTGTTGGTCACTCCTACAAGTTCTGTGATGCCATTTCCCAAGAATACCTTGCAGACAAGGCAGAATATTGATTGAGCATTTTGTGGCTGGTTTAGTATCCAGATTTCTCTTTCTGTAGACTGAAGAATAAATTCTCCTGCCAAAGAAACTAGAATGTAAAAGTGAAAACTCAATTTGGCTACATAGCTAAACCTACGTTCAAGAAGTGTGAACATGATTTTTACCTTTCTACCTCCTTTGGATCAATGTATTCATCAGCCCCCATCTAAGAGTTTTCTATATTGTTAGACACAGTGACTTACAACTGACCAAGGTACAGACAAGAGGTACAGCATCAGCTTGAACATTCTATGCTTAATAAGCTGTGTGGATGTTATTCAAAGAATCTATTTTCAATAAAAAAATTGCATCATTTTCATCTTCCCTCTCTTCTCTGCCATATCTCTTTGCTCTTTCACGATTTCATTGCCTCATTTTCTCTATAATATACATGAATATATGTACATATAATATGCTAGTCCATATTTAACTTGTGTATTTATGGTTTTTAGAGCTGACCACTCTATAACCAGTCTGCGAGGCTCTTCCCTAGGAAAGATAATTTCCTCCACTCTTAGGCGTACTTAGATATCTAAAAGGCTATGTCTGAGGTTAAATCACTGCAATATTTCTCCCTTCTAGCTTAGCATGTCTATGCCTACTGTTGTGTCTTTGTCCACTTGTTTATAGGGACCTATGTTTTGGGGTACATGTAGCTTGGTGGTAACCAACAGCTCTCTAAATAGACTTAAGGCCAACTGAACATGAAGAAAATAGAGACTGGTACTAGAAACCAGAAACTAGAAACTAGAACTACCTTGGGTTAATGGGGGATGGATCTTAGAGAAGAATGTCCAATAACAACTTTAATAAACTAGCACAATTGATAACTTAATTCTAATATATATTTTTATAACAATAGACAAGTGTAGTTATCACCCCATCAAAAAATTTCTTTTTGTAGTAGGTAGAAAACCACAACTGAAGAAAATGGAAAGAATAAATAATATGTTCACTTTCTTTAATAACGAATATAACCTTCCTGAAATTCTATATTGCATTGTACCTTCAAGAAATCTGCAATACAATACTCAGTAACATAATGGAGACTGCTTCTAAAGAAAACATCCAAGATAGGAAATAGGATTAATGAGTGATAGCAGGAGGACATCAGGTGTCTTCTATCTCATTCCATGTTATTGCCGAATTCTCAGGGTCTGCATGTGTCTGACTTTCAGTACTAGGTATATAGGCACATTAAGCCATGTCCTTCTGAACTGGTGGCGTGGAATGAACTCAGTGCTAATTATTGCAGAACAAGTACTTTTATCCTCAAAGCAATCCTCATGATCCCTCCTCCTTATATTTATCATTATTTTAGAGCATTTTTCTTAGATTTACAAAAATAGCTTACTGTATTCAGGATGAATGAATACATTTGTAGTAGCTTCAAACATTTGTGGTTATGGAATTTTAAATGCATTAAGAGACAAGTAGAATAGTTAACTTATCCTACCTATATTTCCATAGAACAATTCATGTTTTTCACATAAGCACAAAAACTCCAAAATAAACTTAAGAACATGTACACACACATAGTGTGTGTATGAATGAATTGTGTGAGAGAGAAATAAAGAGTGTGTGTTAGAGAGTATTATATCACTTTATTATTAAAGCTAAGGATTTCATTATGTATATGAAAACTGAAAACCAGAGAATATAAACAGTTTATTTGGTACATACCTGAGGATCAGTAGCAAAAACCACTAGAATATATCCCTGGTGTCAAAATAAAAATAAGACTGATGTCCCAAGTTTGAGATGGGAGGTTTTCCTTTCCTCTACTGTCTACTCTTTGTCTTCTAAAGAATTGAATGGCACCCACTCACATTGTTAAGAGTGGATATTCACTCGGGCCTGATAATTCAAGCTCTATTCCATTACAGAAATATTCTCCTTTAAACACACAGAATCATGTTTTCCTAGACCTCTGGCTATCACTTAGCTTAGCTAATTTAATCACTCGCCTTAGCTAATTTAACACAAAACATTAACTGTCAGATGTAGTAAATCACATGAATGTTAGCAGTCATGGGTTTCTTAGTTTCCTACCTGCTCTGACATATTACCGCAAGCCTTTAACTTAAAACATGAAAAATTATGCTAATTTTATGAAAATAAGTTGTCAACAATGTATCTTCAGTATTGTAGAATTTCTGAAGGCTCTACAAAGTAGTGTGTTTCCTATATTTCCTGTGTTTGAGGACACCCCCATTCCTTAGTCCCTCCCCTAGCTTAGAACCTGCAACATCATCTTTCTCTTAGACATTTGATTCTACCCTTACAATGTCTTTCAGTCATTTTGATACTTCTACTTTTCTTTTAAAAGTGTCCTTTGTGGGGCTGGAGATATTGCTCAGTGGTTAAGTTGACTTGCTATTCTTAAACAAGGTATGGATATCCTTACTCGCATAGGACAGTTTACAATCACCTGTAACCATAGCTTCAGAGAATTTCATACCTTCTTATGGCCTCCAGCAGCACCCACACATACATGAATGTCATACACATCCACATATATATTTAAAATACTTAAAATAAATATTAAAAATTAACATTGATATTACATGTCAGATATTCTAAGATAATCTTCTTATCTCAAAATCCTTGACTTTCTTAATTTAACCATTTCTGCAAAACTCCCATTTGAAAGTCATCAGGTAATATATTTACAGGTTCAAAATTCATGATATGGATTTTAGTGTTAATTACTCATGCTGTGACACTCCCTCATTTGGAGAGCTACAAATAAATGCATCAAATCAGCACTATAAAAATTCCAGTGTGGTATCTTCACTCTAACTCAGAAATGCAGGTCCCCATAGACTTCAGAGTATAGCAAATGTGAGCATGAGCATACATGCTCTTTGCTAATCATGAGGAAGATCCTGAAGATGATCTAGAAATGGAATAAAAGCTATGTTCTTTCAGTAGTGGAAGGGAGAAAGAAAAGTATATAAACAAATACTACATACATTTGGCAAGCAGAAGTAATGGTCAGACACACTAGGAAGAAATTCAATTTTTGAGAATTTGAACACACATTTTTGTTTGTTTGTTATTTTAAAATATGGTCAGATAACTCAGTGGTTAAGAAAACTGGTTTATCTTCCACAGTACATGGGTTCACTACCCAGCATCCACATGTATGTCCACAACTGTCTCTGATCCAGTTCTAGGCCTCTATAGGCACAGGCACCCAAGTGCTACACAGACATATATGCAGGCATATATATATATACATCCATACACAAAATAGCTTAAAAATAACTTGTTTGAGATTATTTATCTAGATGATTAACAATTTCAATGATTTTTAATAACAATAAAAATTCTAACAAACAAGATAAAATTAAGATCTGTTAACTATCTGTTTTTGAATATCTGAATATGAGTCTAAATTAGATTATTATTCATTCTGTCTAAGGGGTGCTAAAGTTATGAACTCAGCATTTATGCATGTATCATATAACAATGTATTATGGCAGTATTTGCAATTTGTATGATATTGTATTCTAACATATAATAAGTCATATATGCTGACCAATAATAGCTCATAGCCACAATGGTCAGACAAAATTAAAATAGTCAGAAATTATATTTTATTAAAATACACTTAATATAATAATTTATATTACCAAAAAATACATTTTAAAAGTATGTAAATGTGAAAATCTTATTTTCTAAATATGATATTTGTTGTTAAATGTATTTCACAGTAAGACTTTTAAATGGTGGCTTTCATTTGTAATCCAAAAAGAGGCAAAAAAGATGCCAAATGTGAGCTAATTATTGCACTCCTTCAGACTGTTATGATATAAGAAATTATTTTGTTAATGACTTAAACTATTTTATTTTCCATGTAAATAACTAAGAAACAGCAAAAGTTATGTTTGACAAACTGCAATGAAATAGACTCATGTTTCATGAAATTTTAAACAATGAAAAGGTATATATTGTACCTGTAAATTTGTAAATTATTTATAAATCTGTGACATATATCTATTTATTTGTTGTTATTAATTATAAAAATTATAAATTACAAAGTGATGAGAATATTTAGCAATAAGATAAGAATTATTACTTCATGTAGGTACTCTATAAATGAAAACAACACTGATCATGTTCAGGAATTGCAACCAGCTTTTTCTGTTGGACCACCGAGCAGTTCTTAAATCATGACATAGAGACTTATTATTTATGAATTCTTGACCTTAGCTTTTCTTTTGATCTATATCTCTTTTCTTCATTTTTCCCTGAGTTTTTTCTTACCTGTCTTTCTGTATGCCTTACTCTCTGTCTGCTGGTTGGTTGCTTCCCAACTGGTTCCAGGTGTCTCCTTCTTCTCCCCTATTCTGTCCTCTAATTGTTCTTCAGCCTAGATGTCTTCTTTTATTTATTCTCTCTGCCTACCAGCACCACCTATCCATCTATCAGTCGAACTATTAGCTGTTCAGCTCTTTATTAAACCAAAACCTGAGAGGGCTTAAAAAGCAAAGCAAAAGAATTTAAGACAGCTTTTTGCTGTTTCTGGGTTGAGTGCCTCAAAGAAATTGTCCTGACTCAGCAATAGGAAAAAACCAGCTGTTTTAAAATACCGGCTTTCTGGGCTATGCCGCCATTACGATCTCTGTCTGGCTCCTGGGGGAGACAGAGCTTTTAAATGGAGCATTTGGACTAAAGCTCTACGGCTTGCTTGATGGCAATGTGGACTGCTGTATGCCTGGAATTGTGCGCAGCTCAGGGGCACCAAATGGCTCTGAGGCAGGAGCGGCTCAGCTCCACCACGATGAACTGAGCTGGTCTCAAGCAGGAACTACCGTAATTACTGTGATAACAGCACACTTAAGGTTTAGACTTTACAGGACACAGGCAGTACCGTATTACCCCTACATGGTGCAACTTAAGTTTTTAAGAAGTGCTTAACATTTTAAGAAATGCTCCTGGATAGTAAAAAAAATTACAGATTCACAATAAAACAGATTCAAACAGACCACTAAATGAGTCACAATGTTGGATAAATGTACGTGGGCTTGAGAGAGACAAAAAATATATATAGAGAGAATAAAGTTAATGCCTTTAAAAATAAAAAGGTTAAAGTCTTTAAAGAGACAGAGTACAGATAGTTAAGAGAGTAAAAGAAATAAAAAAGTAAGCCACATAAAAATGAAAAATTTGCAGAGAGTCTGGATTATGTACATTGTGTTTTCTTTAAAATTTTTGATTGTAAAGGAGCTAAGTACAGAGAGTCATTTCATTACATGGGCTGCCAAGCTAAACCAGAATGGATATAAAGGTATTACGATTTCAAAATTTGGGTCTAAGGATATGATGCTTCGGAGAGGGTCTTCTTTTGTTTTCACAGAGGACCAGACCCTATGGATTACATCTATTCCGATTTGGTATGATAGACCACGCCCTCCTGAAAGGTTGCTGTGATCACCCTAAAAAAATTACTTCACTCAATTGCCAACTGAGATGACCCTGGCACACAGGTTACACCACAAAAGATCTAATTAACAACGCCCCCATTCAGCAGGAAGCAGTTCGGAGAGAAAAACTGCGCCCATGTTCCCAAAATATTGTTTATAAATGTTCTTTTACATTTAAAGGGGGATATGATATAGATATAAATAATTTACAATGGTATGGATTTTAAGGTCAAGCTTGTTATATGTACATGTATTTCTTATCTTGATTAAGGTATTGTGATTATATAGTTCATTTTTAAAATATAATGCATAATTAGGAAATATAGGTTGTTGTTGAATAATCATAAATAATAGTCAAGCTTGTAGTCATGTTAGATTTTTTAGATATATAGAGATATACTTCAGTTAGATAGGCATTCTTCATATCTTTCAAAGACTGCAGAATATGGCATTTAATGTTTTAATAACTTAGGGTTTTTCATGACAATGAGACACGTCTGCTCCTGGCAGCACCAATCTACTTTGAGATGAAGATGGGCATCGAAGAGGATCCTTATGGAATTGGATAGCCATTTGGGCAAGAAACTGATCTTGCCTGGACTATTGCATAAACTGGACACAAAGAACCCGCAGAGAGAGGACTGCTGAACTTGCCTAAAGGTGAGATGATCTTTCAGGGTTCCTGATTCATAAAAGAGTCTATGAGACATTCTGCAGGACGCAGGACACAGCAGAAAGTGACTAAACTGTCTTTGAAATTTCCTGCTTCATGGAAATGTCTGCTGGATACTATGGGCCTGAAGGCCAAAGATGGATGTCCCAATGGTACAGAAGAACTTTGGGTGACTGTCCAGGAAGCAAGATGTCTCTGTCATTTCTAGAGTTTTCTTATTTCTTGTTTAGTATTATATCCTTCTGGAGTCTTTGATGGAGTTGAAGAATGAATAGATAATTATAGTTTTCCTTAGTTATGATAAAAGATAAAATAGATATAAATATTGTAACTGTAATTCTTACTTGATAACTGCTTTGTTATATGTGATTTTACTATGTTAAAGTTAAAGCTTTTCCTTTTTGGTTAAACAGAAAAAGGGGAAATGATGTGGGAGTGATTTCTTATTAATAAAGAAACTGCCTAGGCCCATTCGATAGGCCCACCCTTAGGTGGGTGGAGTAAACAGAACAGGATTCTGGGAGAAGGAAGCTGAGTCAGGAGTCGCCATGATTTTCCTACCAGAGGCAGAGGCAGGCTAGAATCTCCCCAGTAAGCACACCTTGGGGTGCTACACAGATTATCAGAAATGGGTTAGGTCGATATGTAAGAGCTAGCCAATAATGGGCCAGGCAGTGATTAAATGAATACAGTTTCTGTGTAATTATTTCGGGGCATAAGCTAAGCCATGCGGGCAGCCGGGTGCAGGGAGGACACAGCCATGCTGCGCCTCTTAAAACAGTCTTCTTTTATTTATTCTCTCTGCCTACCAGCACCACCTATCCATCTATCAGTCGAACTATTAGCTGTTCAGCTCTTTATTAAACCAATCAGGTGCCATAGGCAGGCAAGGAGAAACAAATATAGCACATCTTTACACAATTAAATGAATGCAGTGTAACCAAATGCAGAACATCTTTAGTTTGTTAACAAATGCAGCAGAAACACACCTTTACACAGCTAGAGGTAACAGCAGCATAAACAAATGTAACACATCTTTGCATAGTTAAAGTAATATTCCACAACAAGTAATTACTGGACACAACTAGGATTTTGTAATATTTAAAGGTCATTTTTTTCTCTGTAAATAATTTGTCGTTTAAAATTGTTTGGTTCCTTCAATTGCTAAATTTAAAATCTTTTAAATATAATTTGATTTTATGTGCCTGGGATTTTCCCCTCATGTATTTCTTTATACCACTTATATGCCTGGTGCTGTGGAGCACAGTAGGAAGCATCGTATTTTCTGGAACTGGAGCTACAGATGGTGCTGAGATGCTGTGTGCGTGCTGGGAATCAAACCTGGGTATTCTGAACCAACTCTCTCTTAACCAATGACCATCTCCCAGCCCTTGTATTGGATATTTTTTCAGAGACTCATAAATTTTCTCATGAAATTTTCATGAAAACAATTTAGGTACCTCTATTTTAAATATAAAAATAATACAGTTAACAGAGTTGAACAATAAGTACTTAAGTAGTTACAGCTGTGTGTGTTTAGGAACTGTACAACTCCCTATCTATCATGCCAGTCCACCAAAATATGTATGAACAGTTTTGGTTTTGTTTCTTATAGGCACTGGTGATTTTAATGCAATTGTAACTACTTGTGTGGAAAAGTTAAAAAATTATGGGGGAGTGTAAAAATCAATTCTCTCTGAATATTCCAAAATCTATAAAGAATTTTATATTCATACATTTAGTACATTGTTTTATACATAATATATATTTTCTCTATTTCTGGTTTGTCTGCCTTAAATACTATCAGGTCACTTATGGCATTTAAGCAATTTTAAAATGTGTTGAACCATGAACTAATTATCCACAAATATGCTAGATGGAAGACAGGCAAAGATAAAAATGTCCACAAATGGGTGAAAATAAAGATATCTTTCAAATTGAAATCACTATAGATGCTTGGGAAATGTTCAATAAGATGATTTAACATAATTTTGATTGCTCATGATGGAAAATCATTTTCTGTAAAAATCTTATTAATATGCATTCCACCACATTCTGGTTCATAAAGAGTTCTTTCAACCAGTCATACATATGCTTCATAAAACAATTTGAATATGGGCTAATATCATGTATTTATACTTAGAAGTAATAATAGGAAGGAGCCATCAGTTTTAAATATTAACTTCACTTCCATAATTATTCAGTGGATTTTGAATGATGTCTCCTCTAACTTTAACACTTTTATGTAACCATTAGGGCAGTTGTAAGGTACTTTTTACTTCCATCAAATACTGCTTTTACAGAGGTCTTTATTATGCTGTCTTGTTATCCTGAAGAAATGAGTGTTTAGTAATGCCATTTATGGAATAAGGATAAGATAAATGAAGATGCAATGCCATGGATCATTGTGCTAGTGATCAATATCTGGAAGTTCCTGAAGTTAAAAGTCTTACAGAAGAAAATTAGCTGGTGTCAATTATAATTTATCAATGTGCCATCTCTAGTTAGTGTTCTGTGAATGCATTAACTCAATAGGCTTAAATATTAAGAGTCCAAATAACATGTTTGGTAAATAGGAAGCTAAAGTGTGTTTCAAGGCTGCATGCACATATCTAAGACATCTCTAATAGCAGCTTCAGAGAGAAAATCTACTTGTGTTTTTAGTTTCAGTCTGTTTTAGCATGCTACCACAGTAAGACAAGAAAGGCACTGTTTTGCTCTGATTTGCTCAAGATGTGTCTCTGAGTGACACCAGGTAGAACCAATTGTCTTCTAGGTTCAATATGTGTGCAGAGAAATGATAAGAAATGATATGGATCTTCTCTCATTACATGAAAAAGGTCTATTTCTTGATCAAGACTTGAGGAAAACAATATTGGCATATATAGATGAGAACATTTTCTGCATCACAAAGTCAAGAGCAGATCACTGATGTCACTTAGTTCCTGGAACAACACTTTTAGGGGATATAGTTTTGTGAGTTATCATTATTGAAAAACTGCTAAAATTATTTTCTTGTTCAGCCATGAAATAAAAACAAAAATTACTCTTGGACTCACATTAAATGAAGGTTATTTTGGGGAACCTTAAAGATTCATCATACATCTGATGAATTTCCATTTATTAGTTCACTCTGGTTCTTGCTGACCTTTGTTAGACTATTTTATCAGGAATTCTGAGAGTATTCAACCATTTTGGAGACTGGAGTCCCTTCTATTCTGTCAGAAGACTGGATCTGACCTAGTTTATGTATAGGACAGCAATCTCATTTTATTCTTTTGAATAAACAACTAGCTTGACTTCCTTGCCTATATTAGAATATTGTCCAATGAAATCTAGATTAAATTTCAGAAACTGTCATTTGCCCAAGTATGTGTAATGTAAAACATAATTGTAAATATATGACACTGTTTAAAATACACTATCTGATATTGGATGGGAGAATGGAGGCAGCATCAACATTAAAACAGATGAAACAAAATAAAACAAGAACAAAGCAACAACCAAAGAAATTCATTTTATCTATATGAAAGCCTAACATTCGTACTGAGTCTACCTTGCAGAAAGTTTGCCAAGAGCTTCTTAAAAACTATCTTATCATCTCCCACTAACAGTGATCACTCCACTTAATGACATGTCATTTTGGAAAAATAAGTCAAAATCATTGTACTTATACCGAAGTAAATTTTAGAGGAGAAAAATAAAACGACCATTTTAAAATGGGATGAGGAACACGTGAACAAGAGAGAAGACTATTTTCACTTCAGTTTAAATTTCTTACAAAACTTCATACTGATACTTAGGAAAACAGTAAATCAAGTTTCACACACATACACAAAAAAAGCCTTTAAAATGCTGTGTTAGAAGTCCTGAAGACGATTGTGGCTAAAGAAATCTGCTAAGCATTAGAGTAATCTGTTTAGATGCTAAGTAATATAGTATCCTTTTAGAAGCCTTCACAGCCTTCTATCTTTTTCTTTATTCTTATTTTTTTTTAAATTTCATTCTATTTTCTTCTTCATATTATTTCTTCTACTCAAATTTCAGATTCTATTTAAAAGCATCTTCTTTTCCAATTGCATCATATTTAGTTATTTTAAGATAGTTGTGATTTATGCTAACTACTTTTAAAATTCTCCTTAGTATTTGCACATTAAGTGCCTTTCAAAAGGTATAATTATTCTATTTTTCTCATATTCTTTTTTTTTCTGGCTTTAATGTAGAAGAGGACTATGTAATTGCTTTTTTAAAGGCATCGTTGTTGCTGTTTTTGCTTTTTCTTCCCTTGCTAATACAGGCTAACCTAAGTACACACGTTTCCATAGTTAACTTTGTATGATGAAGAAATGAGCAACTCCTGTTTAATTAGTTTGCCTCGGGATACTTTGAAATAGATCCACCTTTCCATATTGCTTTGATTTACAATTATATTACCATTTTGTTAGTGTTAGATGATTTTTAATTGCTTCAAATAATATTTATTATCTAAAGAGATGTTACTAATTATTTGTTTTGAATAAATTCTGCTAATAGAAGCAATTTATAGAAGAACAATAAATTTTTTATCTTGAAAGCAGATGGATTCACAGACAATTCAATAGACAAGGATGACTTTAAATGAGAGGTGAGTATAAAGAAAATAATATTTTAACGTCAAAAACAACTTGTAGACCAAAAACTTTTAGAGTTAAGCATCAGCAAGAAATCAACCTAAAATGATATAAAACACTATATGTTTTCAATAATGGTAAAAGAGATAACTCAGATTGCAAACGATATTAATTCAAAAAATATATAATAGTGATGCTGTGTAATAGGTAATAGAAATAGCATTTATATATAACTTTATAAGAAAAATAAAAAAGGAATGAGTATGTTCTACATATTTTTGGTTGTTTTAGGTATTCTACCATGTTCACTCTATCAATAAATTCATTAGATTTTAAAAAATAATCAAAAGGACACTTTTTACTGGAACAATGTGGATCTTGCAATAAAATGATAGCATTTTATTCCCAAAGGTAAGTGCTCATGATTTTGTTCTAGCCTCACTGATAAAAGGTATCAAGCCATGTGGCTAACAGAGACAATAATTATGTAAGTTATAAGATTTAATAAGAAGCCTGAGATAATTGGCCAACCAGTTTTTTAATTAATGTAGATTTCTGTCTGTTTCTTTGGGACTGAAAGACAGAATGGGAAAAGATTTTTCACAAACTCAACATCTAATTTAGGGGTAATATTTAAATATCTATAAAGAACACAGGAAACTTGACATCCAAACAATTAAACCGTCCAATTTAAAAATGGGCTACAAGGGCTGAGGAGTTCCATCTGGACGGAACCTTCATCTGGTGATGGATCGAGATAGAGACAGAGACCTAAATTGGACCACCAAACTGAGCTCTTAAGGTCCAAATGAGGAGCAGAAGGAGGGAGAACATGAGCAAGGAAGTCAGGTCCAAGAGGGGTGCACCCACCCACTGTGACAGTGGAACTGATCTATTGGGAGCTCTCCAAGGCCAGCAGGACTGGGACTGAATAAGCATGGGATGAAACCGGACTCTTGGAACATGGCAGACAATGAAGGCTGATGAGAAGCCAAGGACAATGGCACTAGGTTTCAATCCTAATACATGAACTGGCTGTGTGGGAGCCTAGCCTGTTTGGATGCTCACCTTCCTGGTCCTGGATAGAAGTGGGAGGACCTTGGACTTCCCGCAGGGCAGGGAATCTGGACTGCTCTTCAGTCTCAAGAGGGAGGGGGAATGGAGTGGGGGGGAGGGGGAGAGGAGTGGGGAGAGGGAGCAATGTGTGGGAGGAGGGGGAGGGAAACGGGAAACGGGGAGGAGGCAGAAATTTTTTTCAACAACTAAAAAAAAATAAACTAAAAAAATGGGCTACAGATCTAAACAGAGAGATCTTAATAGAGGACTTGCAAAAGACTGAGAAACACTTAAAAATGTTCCACTTCCTTATCCATCAGAGATATGCAAATCAGAAGTACTTACATATTTTATTTTACACCTGTCAGAATGGCTAGGATAAAAACACAAGTGACAGTTTATGCTGACAAGGATGTGGTGGATCCATGGGAACAATACTCCATTGCTGTGATAGAGAGTGAAAACTCGGCCAACCAATATGGAAATCCATATGGTGGTTCCTTAGAAAACTGAGAATCAATCTACCTCAAGACCCAACTATACCACTTTTGGGAATATACCCAAAGAATCTTCCATTATACCACAAGGACACCTGCTCAACTATGTTCTTAGAAGCTTCATATATAATAGCCACAAACCAGAAACAACTTAGATGTCCTTCAACGGAAAATTGTTAGAGAAGATGTACATTTACACAACAACTCAGCTATTAAAAAAAATGATGTTATGAAACTGACAGTTGGATGGAACTAGAAACTCTTCTGAGGGTGATAATCTAGACTCAGAAGTACAAACATGATATGTCCTAACTTATAAGTGGGTATTAACTGTTAAGTAATTGATAATCAAGCAACAATCCACAGACCCAGAGAATTTAAGTAATAAGGAGGGCTGTATGTCTCCCTAATAAGAGAAAGCAGAATAGATTTTGCAGGTTGACTGGGGAGGGTGGAGTGTTGAATAAGAGGGATCAGATGGGAGAGGGACAGATAAGAGAGATATGACTGGAATATGGGGGCTTCTATGGGATGATGTAGAAACCTAGTGCAGTGGAAAGTTTCTGGTAACACTAGTGAGGACACTCAATAATGGAGAATTCAGATCCTGAACTGGCCATTTTCTGTAACCAGTTAAGGTATCCTGCAGGGAGCCCGATTTGAGTGGCTGCCATTATAAAATGGCATTTGGCCCCAGCCTCACTTGATAACTCCATATTAAGGTTGCAGTTTCTTCCACCAGAAAACAGGATGAGTTGTTGTGATCTAGCTGCCCACACTTCCCCTGACCGGCAGGGGAACTTCCTTGTGGTCTGTAATTGACAGGGATATTCCCCTGCTTTCTTTCCTGCTGGTGGGTCTCCGGAAAGGCAGTTAAGGTATCAAAGTATCAAAGGTTGCTAGGCAGAATCCATATATAAACAGCTATAGTTCAGAGCTCGGGGCCCCTCGCTTTCTGCTCTCCCTTCAACCAAGAGGCTCCAATAAAGCGTGATTTGAGAAGAATCCTCATCGTGTGGCTGTTCTTTCCTGCTGGCCAGGGAGTTCGCCGCAACTGGTGCCGAAATCCTGGGACGCTGGGACAAGCTTTGGTACCGAGTGAGGGGCCAAATAGGATTCAGAACTCGACACGCGGAGCGGCGACGTCGGTGAGTCTCCCAAGTATGATGATTGCTGGGGTTGCTCCTGAGGTATTTTGCTTGATCTTTGTGGCCCTCGTCATTGTCGTTTTTCTGTGCTGCTTTTGGTTGCACTGGAAAAAGAGAAGGGAACTGCAAGCACACCAGGACAGCCTATCAGAGTCTGATTTAAAAGGGGGGGACTTAGGCAGGTCTAGACTGAAAAGAATAAACATAAAAGGTATACCTAAAAAAAAGAAACTCAAGACAGTCTCCAGTTAAGGCTGGGGATCCACGACAAAAGTGGGTTTTCCGCTCTCACCGGTAGAAGAAGGGAGAGTGGGATAGTAGAGCCGCGACCACAGTGGACAGGTCAAAGTGAAATCTGAAACGTCAAACATCAAACGAGTCGTAAACGTCAAACGGGTTGTCAAATGGGCGCTTCATCTTCGCACCCAATATTTTTGGCTCTCAATGAGCTGTTACGGAGCGCTTTGGAAAGGTTTTTAGCTGAGAATGACACAATTGCTTTTTGGTTTGCTGTCTATGGCAATCTTAATGTGTCATCCTGGGATAAGCTTGGTAGAGAGCTAAATTCTGCCACTGAACAAGGTACGCTAAAGAAGGGAATGATATTCATTTGGTTCGAGTTACCGAGGCCTCCGGAGTTTGCAATGGAGTGTGAGCAGCTGCGGCTCCAAGGCCAAGGAGCTCTAGGTGGCTCCACGGCCAAGCAGCACTGAGGGTCTGTGAAGCTGCAAACATCGGGACTTGTTTCAGGGCATAGAAGCGCAGCACACGATAAGATCTGTTGGCCTGAACCTCTGTCCCAGCCCAGGGCAACCGGTGGGCTGCTCCTCGTTGCCACACCTCCACACTTAGACCCAGGTCCAGACGACTGGAAAATGGCAGTAAGAACACAAGGTCCCCACTCAGCAGGAAGTAGCCAGAGAGATTGACAATGCCCAAATTCCCTAAAACATGGTTTAAGCGGGCCCTTTCAGAGCAGAAGCAGGATCAGCTGGGTTGCTAGGGAAGCTAAAGAGGTGCACGAGGGAGAAGGTGTCTTCCATGCACTCAGCTGACAGGAATAAATGAGAAAGCCACTCCTAATGACAGGAGCAGGCAGAGAAAAACAAAAAGGGGGAATGGCCGAGACTGCCTCCCCCAGGAATAGGATTGCTATGGCCCTTTTTACTCTTAATTTTTTGATAACGGATGACAAAGGTCGTACGGCAGCCGACCGACACGCCCACACCTCCCCGGAAGGGGCAGGGAAAGTGATGTGGAAGGATGTGTTAGATAATAAATGGTATGGCCCGGACCCCGTTATCCGAAGGTCCAGGGGAGCTATTTGTGTTTTTCCCCAGGATCGAGAAGTGCCTCATTGGGTCCCGAGCCGCCTGACCAGAACTGTTGAAGTCCATCATGACAATGATCCCACCGCTCTTCAGGATACTGATACTGCTGATCCGGTCGAAGATGATGCCACTGCTGTTCCTGATGATGATGGCGCTGACAATCCGGATTTGAGCGGAGCAGAGATGGAGAATACTGTCTGCCTTCTTAACACTGGCAGGGGGTGGCACCCTCGTCGGACAGCAAGGTATGCTCTGGACACTCCAGGCAAGGGCTTTCAGACGCCTCAGACTTGAAGAATCCTGGCAAGCAGGCTTGGCGGGCATCGGCAACCATCTCATAGCCCGCCTGGGACAGACACTGCCCAATAGGTACCATGGCTGCCAGCGCACAACCCCACAGCAGCGCAAGGCAGAAGCCGGTTGCCCGGAGCTCCATGCCGCACCTCTCGTTCCCCGCAACCTCTGCTATCCGCAAGCTGGCCTCGGTGCCCTGCTCCTGTTCGGCCAATCTTGCTCCTCCTCTTCTTCCTGTGCTTCTACCGCTGGCCCGATTGTGTGCATCCTGGAAAAGAAGTTTCTTCATCTCTCGATCTTGAGGGATTTTCTGGAGGCAAGAATCTACAAAGTTGCGAAAATAATTGGACCAGTGATGCCGTTCGTATGGTTGCGTGACGGGACACTTGAGGTGGAGACTGTGAATCCGATGCTCTTGTTCCAGGATGACAGAACTATTAGACATCACTGTATGGTCTCCCTCCATCATGTCAAGCTCACTCTTGTCATCTGAGGCATCTGGAAGACTGTTAACACTGCTGCTTTGGCTACTGGCACTGGTTCCTGTTTGCCACAATGCTTCAATTTCACAAGCAGCTAAACCTGTTTGAACTTTGCTCAGAGGATAACGCGCTGATGGATTCCTTTGGAGCAGCAAGCTCGGTTTGGCTGCAGGCTTCCTGGGTCACTACCTTGGGAGGGGGCTGTTCCTTCCCCCTCAGAGCCATGTGCTCAGCTTCTCCTTCATCTTGACTTTCCAGGGAGATAACCTTTTGGTGGTGGGCTTGACTTGAGGGGGTGGTTCCATGACAGTAAGAAGTTCCCCCCCCTTTTTCTTTTTTGTTTAGGGATGTATAATCTGCCTGTGGCTAAAATGCTGCCCCCGAGCTCAGACATCTCAAGATAAGGTTATGGTTCTACGAACGTTAGCCACTTTGGAGAATGGCGTTTCACCCCAAGTATGGTTATCTGTCCTAAAAGGCCAGTAGGTTTGTTCCTTGCATAGCCTTTGCACTCTCAGGGAGAAATTCTCCATTGCACTGAGGAAGGTATGCATTTTTACTCTGAAGTACTGCCTTTGCACCTCCCAGGAGTTTATTCCATTGCACGGGGAGAAGGAGTACCAGGAATTTTAGGCCTCCTTTGATCGACCCTCGCATCATGAGGTGAGGACCTGAACAGGAGTAAGACCTTCTCACTGGCCTACAGAGAAAAACAAAAAGGGGGAACTGCAGGGAGCCGATTTGAGTGGCTGCCATTATAAAATGGCATTTGGCCCCAGCCTCACTTGATAACTCCATATTAAGGTTGCAGTTTCTTCCACCAGAAAACAGGATGAGTTGTTGTGATCTAGCTGCCCACACTTCCCCTGACCGGCAGGGGAACTTCCTTGTGGTCTGTAATTGACAGGGATATTCCCCTGCTTTCTTTCCTGCTGGTGGGTCTCCGGAAAGGCAGTTAAGGTATCAAAGTATCAAAGGTTGCTAGGCAGAATCCATATATAAACAGCTATAGTTCAGAGCTCGGGGCCCCTCGCTTTCTGCTCTCCCTTCAACCAAGAGGCTCCAATAAAGCGTGATTTGAGAAGAATCCTCATCGTGTGGCTGTTCTTTCCTGCTGGCCAGGGAGTTCGCCGCAGTATCCAGTGGTGGAACTGGGACACCAACCCAGTCACAAATCCATTGATCCACAACCTGTTCTGCACAAAAGATGTACTGGGGAAATAGTGGCTCAAAGAAGGTGAAAGTGGCCAACAAATAATGACTGATCTAAGGTATTGAGGCCCAAGACACAAGAAGGTGTTCATGCCTGTCACTTCCTGGATATCCAGGAAACAGAGGCAGGAAAGTTCAAAGACATGGAATAGAACCAAACCTAACTGCCAAAAAAGATAAAACAAAATGAAAGTCAATGAAATGATTTGTAATGATAACTGGCTATACTTATCAATTATTGCCTAGCCTAATTGCCACAAGAGAGACTTTCTCTGGAAGCTGATGGGAGCAAATACAGAGATCCACAGCATAGTATTAGGTGGAGCTCCCATCACCCTACAAACAATGAGTAGGAAGGACTGTGAGAGCCAAAGGTTTTAAAACAATGGGAGAACAAAGCCCATTGAATCAACTAAGCTGGGTTCATAGGGGCTTGCAGACACCGAGGCATCAGTCACAGCCTCTGTGGGTATGTGCTAGGTCTTCTGCACACAGGTTGTGAATGTTAGCTTGGGGATTTTGTGGAACTCCTAACATTCAGAATGCAGTTGCTTTTTACTCTCTTGCCTGTTTTGGGACCCTTTTCCTTTTACTGGGTTGCTTTGTGCAGCCTTTGTTTGAGAGTCTTGTAACTCTAGATGGCACTGGAAGATTTTGAAGGGGCATAAAGGAAAGCTAGATCTGGAGGACAGGAAAGGTGTGAGGGAATTGAGAGAAGTAGAGGGAGGGGAGACAGGAGTCAGGATGTAAATATGAAAGAAGAAGTAAAAAGAAAAAAGTCAGAGAAGTAGAAATAATACACAATGCACTTGAGAAATGGAAAGTTCCACAAAGCTTTTATTCTATTTACCATCTCCTTTTAATATGACTAGCACTATAGAAACTGTGGGATATACAGAAATAGATGTCGGTATCACCATAACAGATTTTAAGGTATATGGCAGAACTATTGTAAAATAAAATATTCAGAACACTGACAAAAAAGCATTGATGCAAAAAGCATTCCTCCTGGCTAGATTGGATTCTTGTGTTGCACTTTCCTGGAAAAGGAACAATCAACACTTCCAGCTCTCTACACGATAAGAGTTGTTACTGGGGAGGTGTGGTGACAGATCATAGAAAGCAGCTATTCTGCTGCTTCATAGGTAGAATCAAAGATATTAGATACAGAATTGAATTGTAACTTTATCCATAAGAATTTGTAACCAGTAGGAACTGGTTGGGGTAACTCAGTTCTTCCAACTAATATTGCAGTTGAATTTCACCGTGTGGTGGATCAGCCAGAGCTGAATAAGCTAAGGCTAGGACAGAGAGTTCCCTGAACAAGCTATCAAAGCCTGCCTGCAAATTCATCTAGAAAATTCTACACAAAACATCTGGTAAATAACTAAGCCAAGGTAAATCGGGACATTAACTAAAGTTTAAATGAATATTCTACCTGGAACAGGGCTTGACGTTTTGGATCACACATCTACCCAAATATTTCTCATTGGACCACAATAAATAAGTAACATAAAACAAAATATTTTTACCATGGAGAGAAAAGGTAAACAAAATTTGCCTTAAGATAGCTCAGGATTGATTTGAGTCAAATGACAATCTGAAAGAAGTTATAATGAATATGATATAGAGTACGGAACAGTGTTAAGTTTGGAAAATTGTGAGAAAATGTGTTCACAAATTAAAACAACTGAGAAATATCAATGTAGAAACTAAAACTTAAAAAGAGAAAATTATAGATTTGAAAATTTTAGGATCAAAGTTCAAATGAAAATTTGCTAAGCAAATTCATCAGAAGATTTGAGAGGATAGAAAAGAATGAATGAGCATGAAAATAGACCAGTAGACATTCTTTATAAGACCAAAGTGTTAAAAAATGTGCAAACAAGAGCTATTTTTTCTATTGGGCTGTAATAACTTCAGTCAATTCACCATGTTCTTACAGAAATGCTAAAGGTAACTGATTTTTAATATGGTTTAATTAATGACTTTAAGTTATGATCATTTCATATAGCCTAGGTTTGTTTCAAACCTGCATTCCTCCTTTCTTTGGCTTTGGGTATCTGCAGTTATGGGTTGCTCCAAAGCAGCCAGATTGTATTCTTAATATCAGAGTTTCTGGCTGTTCTCCCTTCACTAACTCACTACTTCAATAGCTGATATTCCAAAAATCAGTCTTTGATGATTGTCCTCATACATGTCTTTCAAAGATTTAAAGGACTTAAAAACTATGTATCAGCACATAATGCAATATACAATTATACACAAATCATCTGCTCACATATTTATTGCCTAGCCTTTTGCACGAATCCACAAAATACATGGGGGAAAATTTTGTCTAGATAGATTTATGGATTTCGCTCCCACAATCAGAAAATTCTTAGCAGCACAATTAACCTTTCTAAACATTGGATGCATGAGTAGACACAAAAAAAAATACATTTGTGTTTTATTATGTCTTTGTCTCTTTTGCCATGATTTTATTTACTATAGCTGTGTTGCGTATTTTTAGAATGAAGACAGACAAAAACCATTATAAACAGGTAAATTATCTTTGTTTGAAGCAGATATAGCTTACTGGCTGTTGTTCTCTCGAGCTGTTGTTCCTTTAAGCCCCCAGTGATCATGTGTACCATAGTTAGATTATTCTTTTATCTTGAAAGATAATCTTCAACAAAGTTTTTGTTTTAAACTCAACCTAAAAGAATCACAGCTGGAATGATATACAAAGGAAATTTTCTCCTCCAAAGGCAACTTAAAGCTTGTGAAAAACACTGTTTCATCTTATAAAAGACTGACAATCTCTGTGGGATAAAGCTCCTAAGCTAGAATTATTGTCTCTTCTGTAAAAGGCAAAACTGTATAGGGACAAAAGAGAGACAATGTTTGTTAGGCTAATAGAGGTGGTAGAGTAACTTCAAGAGAACAATGCAAGGGAATTCATGTTTCTTGATGTTAGTTACAGATAACAGAACAATGTACTTGTAAAGAGTTTGTACAACTATACATAAAAATAAGAAACTTTTATTCAACTTATCTTTAAACAGAGGCTGATGATCAATTTGAGACCACCAGCGGTCATTGTGCCTACTAACAGATTGAGAGAAAGTGTGATAATATTCACTAAAACCCACCACATTTAGTTTCAGAAAGTTACCAGAGGCTTTTTCACATAGGAGAGACATTGGTATCTCTTTCTGGATTCAGTTCCATCATTAAGATGGTTTTCCAAACTCCTTGAAAGCATTTTTCCTTTACACACTTTGTTTTCTGCTTCCTTACACATGTGTATCACATTATTCAACATTGTAAGAGACAGGCAGCTAAAAGACATCATATGACTCTTCAGGTTCTAACAGGTGTAAAATGGATGCTTCATTCTAGTCAAACATTGCTTTACATCGATTACATATGTGCTTATGCCCACATATAAGTGAAATATTAACCAGTAACCAAAGAAATTTCTTTTTTCAACAAATGGAGACCACCACAGCAAGCTACAATCAACCACATTTCAGACTTGTGCATTGCAGTCTCATTGGAGACATCCACAAAATACTCCTCCACTTAAGGCTTGGGGAACAGGGGCAAAAAGATTCTAAAAGGCATAGAATCCAGGAAGGTACTGAGAGATTGTGTTTCCTAGCAATATCAGAATATACACCCAAAATGTCTCACCAGTATTATTGCTTAACTGTGTTCTGAACAAGGATGACAGCAATAATTATGTCAAACGAGATGAAAAAAATCTCACAAGGTGTAACCTTATAAAAATCAAACAGCCAACTGAAAAAAGCTGGGCACTACATAATGTGATGGCCTACCTAGAGAACAGCACCCCAATTAATTTCTTTTTGCCAAAAGGTCAGCCCTACAAACATAATACATACGTACAGGTGGCATTATACAAACTGAAGAAGTCTTACTTAACAGTATATAAGAAAGAGATGTGCTACCTTCAGTGCTAACAAGGCAGACAAGGTTCCCAGTGGTAGGACTAGAGTATTAACCTAGCCAAAAAATTCTTCAAACTACAATCTGTCCTGCTTGCCGGACAATTTGTCCTGGCTGCAAAATTGGTGGCACAGAGCTAATGGAAGTGACAAATCAATGAATGGTCCAGATTGAGAAGTAGCACATTCCTGACACTGTCTCAGTGGCCAGGATACCAGGATAATGTGGCACACAGAATCCACTAAGCAGGGCTCATAAGGGCTAACAGAAACTGAAGCAACAACCACAGACCCTGTACAGATCTGAGCTAGGACTACCGCATATTATATGGTTGTGTAGCTTGGTGTTTTTATAGGACTTCTGCCAGTGGGAATAGGGTGTGTCTTTCAATCCTTTACCTGTATGTGTCACTCTTTCTCCTACTGGGTTTCTCATCCAGGCTTAATATGAGGGTATGTGCCTAGTCTTATTGTAGTTTGTTATGGTATATTCAACTGATATCCCTGGAAGACCTTGTCTTTTCTGAAGGTAACAGATGAGGATTAAATCTTGGGAAGGTGTACAGGGGTACTGGGAGGAGTGGAGGAAGGGAAAAGAAAAGTCAGTAAATAATAATAATATTAATAATAAGAAACTTGCCAACAAATTGGGCCCAAAGGAAAATAATTCAAATTGGTAAAAGATACTTGGGTGTGTATATATATATATATATATATATATATATATATATATATATGTGTGTGTGTGTGTGTGTGTATGATATATATATATATA
>CAWTZC010002174.1:0-20058 GCA_963919715.1 Microtus obscurus
CGAATTCTCAGGGTCTGCATGTGTCTGACTTTCGGTACTGGGTATATAGGCACATTAGTAAACTGTCCTTCTGAACTGGTGGTGATGGAATGAACTCCGAACAATTGTTGCCAAGAACAAATTGCTTTTATCCTCAAAGCAATCCTCTTGATCCCTCCTCTATATATTTATCATTATTTTAGAGCATTTTTCTTAGATTTACAAAAAATAGCTTACTGTATTCAGGATGAATGAATACATTTGTAGTAGCTTCAAACATTTGTGGTTGTGGAATTTTAAATGCATTAAGAGACAAAGTAGAATAGATTAACTTATCCTACCTATATTTCCATAGAACAATTCATATTTTTCACATAAGCACAAAAACTCCAAAATAAACTTAAAGAACATGTACACACACATGGTGTGTGTATGAATAATTGTGTGAGAGAAATAAAGAGTGTGTGTTAGAGAGTATTATATCACTTTAGCTAGAAGCTAAGGATTTCATTACTAACATGTAAACTGAAAACAGAGAATATAAACAGTTTATTTGGTACATACCTGAGGATCAGTAGCTGAGAAACCTAGAATATATCCCTGGTGTCAAAATAAAAATAGGAACTGATGTCCCAAGTTTGAGATGGGAGGTTTTCCTTTCCTCTACTGTCTACTCTTTTGTCTTCTAAAGAATTGAATGGCACCCCCTCACATTGTTAAGAGTGGATATTCACTCAGACCACAATGTCAAGCTCTATTCCATTACAGGAATATTCTCCTTTAAACACACAGAATCATGTTTTCTAGACCTCTGGCTATCACTTAGCTTAGCTAATTTAATCACTCGCCTTAGCTAATTTAACACAAAAACATTAACTGTCAGATGTAGTAAATTCATGAATGTTAGCAGTCATGGGTTTCTTGGTTTCCTACCTGCTCTGACATATTAATGAGCCTTTAACTTAAAACATGAAAAATTATGCTAATTTTATGAAATAAGTTGTCAACAATGTATCTTCAGTATTGTTAATTTCTGAGAGCTCTAAAGTAGTGTGTTTCCTATATTTCCTGTGTTTGAGGACACCACATTCCTTAGTCCCTCCCCTAGCTTAGAACCTGCAACATCATCTTTCTCTTAGACATTTGATTCTCACCCTTCAATGTCTTTCAGTCATTTTGATACTTCTACTTTTCTTTTAAAAGTGTCCTTTGTGGGCTGGAGATATTGCTCGGTGGTTAAGTTGACTTGCTATTCTTAAACAAGGTATGGATATCCTTACTCGCATAGGACAGTTTACAATCACCTGTAACCATAGCTTCAGAGAATTTCATACGCTTCTTATAGCGCCTCCAGCAGCACCCACACATACATGAATGTCATACACATCCCATATATATTTAAAATACTTAAAATAAATATTAAAAATTAACATTGATATTACATGTCAGATATTCTAAGATAATCTTCTTATCTCAAAATCCTTGACTTTCTTAATTTAACCATTTCTGCAAAACTCCCATTTGAAAGTCATCAAATGTTAATATATTTACAGGTTCAAAATTCATGATATGGATTTTAGTGTTAATTACTCATGCTGTGACACTCCCTCATTTGGAGAGCTACAAATAAATGCATCAAATCAGCACTATAGGGCTTCCAGTGTGGTATCTTCCATCTAACTCAGAAATGCAGGTCCCCATAGACTTCAGAGTATAGCAAATGTGAGCATGAGCATACATGCTCTTTGCCTAATGAGAAGATCCTGAAGATGATCTAGAAATGGAATAAAAGCTATGTTCTTTCAGTAGTGGAAGGGAGAAAGAAAAGTATATAAACAAATACTACATACATTTGGCAAGCAGAAGTAATGGTCAACACACTAGGAAGAAATTCAATTTTTGGAGAATTTGAACACACATTTTTGCTTGTTTGTTATTTTAAAATATGGTCGAGAAACTCAGTGGTTAAGAAAACTGGTTTATCTTCCACAGTATATGGGTTCACTACCCAGCATCCACATGTGTGTCCACAACTGTCTCTGATCCAGTTCTAGGCCTCTTATAGGCACAGGCACCCAAGTGCACATGGACATATAGCAGGCAATATATATACATCCACAAATAAGCTTAAAAATAACTTGTTTGAGATTATTTATCTAGATGATTAACAATTTCAATGATTTTTAATAACAATAAAAAATCTAACAAAAAAGAAAAATTAAGATCTAGTTAAATTAATCTGTTTTTGAATATCTGAATATGAGTCTAAATTAGATTATTATTCATTCTGTCTAAGGGGTGCTAAAGTTGTGAACTCCATTTATGCATGTATCATATAACAATGTATATACAGTATTTTGCAATTCTGTTGGTTATATTCTAACATATAATAAGTCATATATGCTGACCAATAATAGCTCATGTTAACCCCAGGTCAGATAAAATTAAAATAGTCAGGAAATTATATTTTATTAAAATACACTTAATATAATAATTTATATTACCAAAAAATACATTTTAAAAGTATGTAAATGTGAAAATCTTATTTTCTAAATATGATATTTGTTGTTAAATGTAGCTCACAGTAAGACTTTTAAATGGTGGCTTTCATTTGTAATCCAAAAAGAGGCAAAAAAGATGCAAAATGTGAGCCAATTATTACAACACTCCTTCGACCGTTATAGATATAAGATTATTTTGTTAATGACTTAAACTATTTTATTTTCCATGTAAATAACTAAAGAAACAGCAAAAAGTTATATTTGACAAACTGCAATGAAATAGACTCATGTTTCATGAAATTTTAAACAATGAAAAGGTATATATTGTACCTGTAAATTTGTAAATTATTTATAAATCAGGACATATATCTATTTATTTGTTGTCATTAATTATAAAAATTATAAATTACAAAGTGATGAGAATATTTAGCAATAAAGATAAGAATATTACTTGCGTGTGGAGGTAATCTATAAACTGAAAACAACACTGAGTCATGTTCAGGAATTGCAACCAGCTTTTTTCTGTTGGACCACCAAGCAGTTCTTAAATCATGACATAGAGACTTATTATTTATGAATTCTTGACCTTAGCTTTCTCTTTTGATCATTAAATTATCTCTTTTCTTCATTTTTCTCTGGAGTTTTTTCTTACCTGTCTTTCTGTATGCCTTACTCTCTGTCTGTGGTTGGTTGCTTCCCAACAAGTTCCAGGTGTCTCCTTCTTTCCTCCCCTATTCTATCCCTCTAATTGTTCTTCAGCCTAGATGTCTTCTTTTATTTATTCTCTCTGCCTACCAGCACCACCTATCCATCTATCAGCTTCCAACTATTAGCTGTTCGGCTCTTTATTAAACCAAAACCTGAGAGGGCTTAAAAAGCGAGCCAAGAGAATTGAAGACAGCTTTTTGCTGTTTCTAAGAGATTGAGTGCCCTCAAAGAAATTGTCCTTGACTCAGCAATAGGAAAAAACCGTAACTGTTTTAAAATACCAACTTTCTGGGCTATGCCACACATTCATCTCTGTCTGGCTCCTGGGGGAGACAGAGCTTTTAAATGGAGCATTTGGACTAAAGCTCTACGGCTTGCTTGATGGCAATGTGGACTGCGTATGCCTGAAATGTGCGCAGCTCAGGGGCACCAAATGGCTCTGAGGCAGGAGCGGCTCAACTGCACCACGATGGAATGAGCTCGAATGCAAGAACCTACCGTGTGAAGTAACAGCACACTTAGAGGTTTGACTTTACGGGTCATTGGGGGGCAGTACCATACATTACCCCTACATGGTGCAACTTAAGTTTACCCCAAGAAAGTCTGCTTAACATTTTAAGAAATGCTCCTGGATAAAAAAAATTACAGATTCCAATAAAACAGATTCAAACAGACCACTAAATGAGTCACAATGTTGGATAAATGGACGTGGGCTTGAGAGAGACAAAAAATATATATAGAGAGAATAAGTTAATGCCTTTAAAAATAAAAAGGTAAAGTCTTTTAAAGAGACAGAGTACAGATAGTTAAGGAGAGTAAAAGAAATAAAATAAACAACACGTAAAAATGAAAAAATTTACAAAGAGTCTAGATTATGTACATTGTGTTTTCTTTAAAATTTTTGATTGTAAAAGGAGCTAAGTACAGAGAGTCCATTTCATTACATGGGCTGCCAAGCTAAACCAGAATGAGTATATAAAGGTATTATCTGATTTCAAAATTTGGGTCTAAGGATATGATGCTTCTGGAGAGGGTCTTTTTTGTTTTTCAGAGGACCAGACCCAGGATTTGATCTATTCCGATTTGGTATGATAGATCACGCCCTCCTGAAAGGGTTTGCTGTGATCACCCCCCAAAAATTACTTCACTCAATTGCCAACTGAGATGACCCTGGCACACAGGTTAGGACACCACTAAAGATCTAATTAACAACGCCCCCATTCAGCAGGAAGCAGTTCGGAGAGAAAAACTGCGCATGTTCCCCCAAAATATTGTTTATAAATGTTCTTTAATTTAAAGGGGGGATAAGACATAGATATAAATAATTTTACAATAAAGTGATTTTAAGTACAAGCTGTTATATGTACATGTATTTCTGATCTTGATTAAGGTATTGTGTGATTATAGTAGTTCAATTTTAAAATATAATGCATAATTAGGAAATATAGGTTGTTGTTGAATAATCATAAGCATAATAATAAGCTTGTAGTCATGTTAGATTTTTAGATAGCATATAGAGATATACTTCAGTTAGATAGGCATTCTTCATATCTTTCAAAGACTGCAGAATATGGCATTTAATGTTTTAATAACTTAGGGTTTTTCATGACAATGAGACACGTCTGCACCTGGCAGCACCAATCTACTTTGAGATGAAGATGGGCATCGAAGAGGATCCTTATGGAATTGGATAGCCATTTGGGCAAGAAACTGATCTGGCCTGGACTATTGCATAAACTGGACACAAAGAACCCAGCTGTAGAGGAGGACTGGACGAACTTGCCTAAAGCAGTGAATGATCTTTCAGGGTTCCTGATTCATAAAAGAGTTCATTCGAGACATTCTGCAGGACGCAGGACACAGCAAGAAAGTGACTAAACTGTCTTTGAAATTTCCTGCTTCGTGGAAATGTCTGCTGGATACTATGGACCTGAAGGCCAAAGATGGATGTCCCAATGGTACAAGAGGAACTTTGGGTGACTGTCCAGGAAGCAAGATGTCTCTGTCATTTCTAGAGTTTTCTTATTTCTTGTTTAGTATTATATCCTTCTGGAGTCTTTGATGGAGTTGAAGAATGAATAGATAATTATAGTTTTCCTTAGTTATGATAAAAGATAAAGTTAGATATAAATATTGTAACTGTAAATTTCTTACTTGATAACTTCTGCTTTGTTATATGTGATTTTACTATGTTAGAAGTTAAAGCTTTTCCTTTTTTAATGGGTCAGAAAAAAGGGGGAAATGATAGTGGGAGTGATTTTATTAATAAAGAAACTGCCTGGGGCCCATTCGAGGCCCACCCTTAGGTGGGTGGAGTAAACAGAACAGATTCTGGGAGTAGGAAGTCTGAGTTCAGGAGTCGCCATGATTTTCCTAACAGAGGCAGAGGCAGGCTAGAATCTCCCCGTAAGCACACCTTGGGGTGCTACAGATTATCGGGGCGGGTTAGGTCAAGTGATGTAAGAGCTAGACAATAATGGGCCAGGCGGCATTAAATGAATACAGTTTCTGTGTAATTATTTTGGGGCATAAGCTAAGCCATGCGGGGCAGCCGGGTGCGGGGAGGGACACAGCCATGCTGCGCCTCTGAAAAACAGTCTTCTTTTATTTATTCTCTCTGCCTACCAGCACCACTATCCATCTATCAGTGGAACTATTAGCTGTTCAGCTCTTTATTAAACCAATCGTGTGCCATAGGCAGGCAAGGAGAAACAAATATAGCACATCTTTGAATTAAATGATGCAGTGTAACAAATGCAGAACTGCCTTTGGGTTTGTTAACAAATGCAGCAGAAACACACCTTTACACAATAGAGGTAACAGCAGCATAAACAAATGTAACACATCTTTGCATTAAAGTAATATCTCCACAACAAGTAATTACTGGACACAACTAGGATTTTGTAATATTTAAAGGTCATTTTTTCTCTGTAAATAATTTGTCGTTTAAAATTGTTTGGTTCCTTCAATTGCTAAATTTAAAATCTTTTAAATATAACTAATTTGATTTTATGTGCCTGGATTTTCCCTCATGTATTTCTTTATACTACTTATATGCCTGGTGCTAGGGAGCACAGTAGGACAGCATCAATTTTCTGGAACTGGAGTTAAATTAGATGGTACGCAGAGATGTAAAGTATGGGGAATCAAACTCAAATGGGTATTCTAGAACACGCTCTCTCACCAACAATGACCATCTCCACAGCCCTTTGTATTGGACTATTTTTCAGAGACTCATAATTTTACTCAAGAAATTTTCATGAAAACAATTTAGGACCTCTATTTTAAATATAAAAAATAATAAAGTTAACATGAGTTGAACAATAAGTACTTAAGTAGTTACAGCTGTGTGTGTTTAGGAACTGTAACAACTCCCTATATCATGTACTGTTCACCAAAATATAAAGGAATAGTTTTGGTTTTGTTTCTTATAGGCACTGGTGATTTTAATGCAATTGTAACTTCTTGTGTGGAAAGTTAAAAAATTATGGGGGAGTGTAAAAATCAATTCTCTCTGAAGATCTCCAAAATCTATAAAGAATTTTATATTCATTTATTTAGTAAATTGTTTTACTTGTATATATTTTCTCTAATTTCTGGATTTAATGTTGCCTTAAATACTATCAGGTCACTTTGGCATTTAAGCAATTTTAAAATGTGTTGAACCAAGGAACTAAATATCCACAAATATGCTAAGATGGAAGACAGGCAAAGATAAAAATGTCCACAAATGGGTGAAAATAAAGATATCTTTCAAATTGGAAATCAAACTATAGATTAGCTTGGGAAATGTTCAATAAGATGATTTAACATAATTTTGATTGCTCATGATGGAAAATCATTTTCTGCAAAAATCTTATTAATATGGGCATCCACCACATTCGGTTCTTGAAAGAGTTCTTTCAACCAGTCAGCACATAGTGCTTCACGGGGTAAAACAGTTTGAATATGGGCATTGTGTGCTGTATTTACTTGTTAGAAGTAATAATAGGAAGGAGAGCCATCAGTTTTAAATATTAAACTTGCTTCTCACAATTATTCAGTGGGATTTTGAATGATCGTCTCCTCAAACTTAATACTTTGTATGTAACCATTAGGGCAGTTGTAAGTACTTTTCTTTAATTCATCAAAATACTGCTTTTTTTACAGAGGTCTTTATTATGCTGTCTTGTTATCCTGAAGAAATGAGTGTTTAGCCGTAAGCCATTTATGGAATAAGGACAAGATAAATGAATGATGCAATGCCTGTGGATCATTTGCTAGTGATCAATATCTGTAAGTCTGAAGTTAAAAAGTCTTACAGTGAAGAAAAATTAGCTGAATGTCAATTACAATTGCAATTCAATGTGCAACTCTCTAGTTAGTGTTCTGTGAATGAATGGTAACTGGCTTAGGCTTAAATATTAAGGGTCCAAATAACATAAAGTGTGTTAGTAGGATTGCTAGTGTGTTTTTCAACTGCTGCACATTATTATCTAATACATCTCCAATAGCAGCTTCAGAGAAAATCTACCTTTGTGTTTTTAGTTTCAGTCTTGATGAGTGCTGCCACTGCTGGTAAGGATGACAAGAAAGGCACAGTTTTGCTCTGACTTTGCTCAAGATGTGCTCTGAGTGACACCAGGTAGAAACAAATTGTCTTCAGGTTCAATATGTGTGAGAGTAATGAAAGAAATGATATGGATCTTCTCTCATTACATGAAAAGGTCTCTATTTCTTAATGGCAACTTGAGGAAAACAATATTGGCAATATAGATGAGAACATTTTCTGCATCACAAAGTCAAGAGCTAGATCACTGATGTCACTTAGTTCCTGGAGCAACACTTTTAGGGGGATATAGTTTTTGTGAGTTATCATTATTGAAAAACTGCTAAAATTATTTTCTTGTTCAGCCAAAGGAAATAAAAACAAAAAACTCTTGGACCACATTAAATGAAGGTTATTTTGGGAACCTTAAAGATTCATCATACATCTGATGAATTTTAGTTTAATCAAGTTCATCTGGTTCTTGCTGGACCTTTGTTAGACTATTTTATCAGAAATTCTCAGAGTATTCGAACCATTTTAGAGACTGGAGTCCTTCTATTCTGTCAGAAGACTGGATCTGACCTAGTTTATGTAATAGGGACAAGCTTAATCTCATTTTATTTCTTTTGAATAAATAACTAGCTTGGATTCCTTGCCTATATTAGAATATTGTCCCAATGAAATCTAAGATTAAATTTCAGAAACTGATTATGCCAAGTACCAGTAACAAACTGCAAAACATAATTTGTAAATATATGACACTGTTTGAAATAGCACTATCTGAAATGGGATGGGAGAATGGAGAAGCAGCATCAACATTAAAACAGATGAAACAAAATAAAAACAAGAACTCAAAGCATACAACCAAAGAAATTCATTTTATCTATATAGAAAGCCTAACATTACATTGAGTCTACCTTTGCAGAAAGTTTGCCAAGAGCTTCTAAAAAACTATGCTTATCAATCTCCCACTAACAGTGATCACTGCCTTAATGCATGTCATTTTGGAAAAATAAGTCAAAATCATTGCACTTATACCAAAGTAAATCCCAGAGGAGAAAAATAAAACGTAACATTTTAAAATGGGATGAGGAACACAATGAACAGAGAGAGAAGATTATATTTTCACTTAGTTTCAGCTTCTTACAAAACTTCATACTGATACTGTGGAAAACAGTAAATCAAGTTTCACACACACTTACACAAAAAAAGCCTTAAAATGCTGTGTTGAAGTCCTGAAGACGATTGTGGCTAAAGAAATCTGCTATAAGCATTAGAGTAATCTGTTTAGATGCTACAGTAATATAGATCCTTTTAGAAGCCTTCACAGCCTTCTATCTGCTTTATTCTTATTTTTTAAATTTAATTCATTTTTCTTCTTTCATATTATTTCTTCTACTCAAATTTCAGATTCTATTTAAAAGCATCTTCTTTTCCAATTGCATCATATTTAGTTATTTTTAAGATAGTTGTGATTTATGCTAACTACTTTTAAAATTCTCCTTAGTATTTTGCAACATTAAGTGCCTTTCAAAAGGTATAATTATTCATTTTTCTCATATTTTTTTTTCTGGCTTTAATGCAGAAGAGGACTATGTAATTGCTTTTTAAAGGCATCGTTGTTTCGCTGTTTTTGCTTTTTCTTCCCTTGCTAACTTCAGCTGCTTCTAACCCAAGGCCACAGTTTGAAGTAACTTTGTATGATGAAGAAATGAGCAACTCCTGTTCAATTATTTGCCTCGGACAATTTTGAAATAGATCCACCTTTCCATATTGCTTTGATTTACAATTATATTACCATTTTTAGTTAGTTTGGGTAGAGTTTTTAATTGCTTCCAAATAATATTTATTATCTAAAGAGATGTTACTAATTATTTGGTTTTAAATAAATTCTGCTAATAGAAGCAATTTATAGAAGAACAATAAATTTTTTATCTTAAAAGCAGAGATGGATTCACAGACAATTCAATAGACAAGGATGACTTTAAATGAGAGGGTGACTATAAAGAAAATAATTTAACGTCAAAAACAACAGCAGACCAAAAACTTTTAGAGTTAAGCATCAGCAAGAAATCAACCTAAAATGATATAAAACACCATGTTTTCAATATTAAGGTAAGAAGAAATCTCAGATTGAAACATTATATAATTCAAAAAGTATATATAATAGTGATGCTGTGTAATAGGTAATAAGTAAAAATAGCATTTATATATAACTTTATAAGAAAAAGAAATGAGTATGTTCTCATATTTTTAGTTGTTTTAGGTATTCTACCATGTTCACTCTATCAATAAATTCATTAGATTTTAAAAAATAATCAAAAGGACACTTTTGCACCGAAATATGAATCTTGCAATAAAATGATAGCATTTTATTCCCAAAGGTAAGTGCTTCATGATTTTGTTCTAGCCTCATTGATAAAAGGTAAACAAGCCATGTGGCTAACAGAGACAATAATTATAGTTATAAAATTTAATAAGAAGCCTGAGATAATTGGACAACCAGTTTTTAATTAATGTAGATTTCTATCTGTTTTTTCTTTGGACTGGAAAGACAAATGGGAAAAAGATTTTCAAACTCAACATCTAATTTAGGGGTAATATTTAAATATATATAAGAACAGCAGGAAACTTGACATCCAAACAATTAAACCGTCCAATTTAAAAATGGGCTACAAGGTAACAGGAGTTCCATCTGGACGGAACCTCATCTGGTGATGGATCGAGATAGAGACAGAGACCTAACTTGGACCACCAAACTGAGCTCTTAAGGTCCAAATGAGAGCAGAAGGAGGGAGAACATGAGCAAGAAGTCAGGTCCAAGAGGGTGCACCCACCCACTGTGACAGTGGAACTGATCTATTGGGAGCTTCTCCAAGGCTACAGCTGGGATCTGGGACTGAATAAGCATGGGATGAAACCAGACTCTTGGAACCTTGGCAGACCAATGAAGGCTGAGAGGCCAAGGACAATGGCATTAGGTTTCAATCCTAATAATGAACTGGCTGTGTGGGAGCCTAGCCTGTTTGGATGCTCACCTTCCTAGTCCTGGAGAAGTGTGGAGGACCTTGGACTTTCCTGAGGCAGGGGAATCTAGGACTGCTCTTTCATTCTCTAGAGGGAGGGGGAATGGGAGTGTGAGGGGGAGAGGGGGAGAGGAGTGGGGGAGAGGGAGCAATGTGTGGGAGGAGGGGGAGGGAACGGGGAAACGGGGAGGAGGAGAAATTTTTTCAACAACTAAAAAAATAAACTAAAAAAAAATGGGCTACGATCCCTAAAAAGAGAGATCTTATCCAGAGGACTATGCAAAAAGACTGAGAAACACTTTAAAAATGTTCCACTTCCTTATCCATCAGAGATATGCAAATCAGAAGTACTTACATATTTTATTATACACCTGTCAGAATGGCTAGGATAAAAAATTTTCAAAAGTGACAGTTTATGCCTGACAAGGATGGGGTGGATCCATGGGAACAATACTCCACAGCTGTGATAGAGAGTGAAAACTCGCCAACCAATATAAAATCATGGTGGTTCTTAGAAAACTGAGAACTGTGAATATACCTCAAGACCCAACTATACCACTTTTGGGGAATATACCCAAAGAATCTTCCATTATACCACAATGACACCTTGCTCAACTAAGGTTTAGAAGCTCTACATATAATAGCCACAAACTGTAGTAACTTAGATGTCCTTCAACGGAAAATTGTTAGAGAAGATGTACATTTACACAAACAACTCAGCTATTAAAAATGATGCTATGAAACTGACAGTTGGATGGAACTAGAAACTCTTCTGAGGGTGATAATCTAGACTCAGAAGTACAAACATGATATGTCCTAACTTATAAGTGGGTATTAACTGTTAAGTAATTGATAATCAACAACTTTCCATGACCAGAGAATTTAAGTAATAAGGAGGGTTTATGCCTAATAAGAGAAAGTAGAATAGATTTTGCAGGTTGACTGGGGGGGGTGGAGTGTGTTGGACAAGATGAACTCAGATGGGAGAGGGACAGATATAAGAGATAAGGACTGGAATATGGGGGCTTCTAAGGGATGATGTAGAAACCAGTGGGGATGGTAACACTAGTGAGGACACTCAATAATGGAGAATTCAGATCCTGAACTGGTCATTTTCAAACCAGTTAAGGTATCAGTGGTGGAACTGGGACACCAACACAGTCACAAATCCATTGATCCACAAACCTGTTCTGCACAAAAGATGCACTGGGAAATAGTGGCTCAAAGAAGCAGAAAGTGGCCAACAAATACTAACTGACCTGGGCATGAGGCCCAAGACACAGCAAGGTGTTATGCCTGTCGTGATATCCAGTGGAAACAGAGGCAGGAAAGTTCAGCAGGTATGGAATAGAAACCAAACCTAACTGCCAAAAAAAAATAAGAAACAAATGAAAGTAGCCAAATGATTTGTAATGATCACTGGCTATATTTATCAAATTATTGCCTAGCCTAATTGGCCACAGGAGACTTTCTCTGGAAGCTGATGGGAGCAAATACAGAGATCCACAGCATAGTATTAGGTGGAGCTCCCATCACCCTACAAACAATGAGTAGGGGATGATGGTTTTTAAAAGGTTTTGTAAATAAATGGAGAACAGGGGAATCAACTAAGCTGGGTTCATAGGGGGCTTCGTGCGACACCGAGGCATCAGTCACAGCCTCTGGTATGTGTTAGCCTCTGGCACAGGTTGTAAATGTTAGCTTGGGGATTTGTGGAACTACTAATATCTAGAATGCAGTTTGCGTTTTACTCTCTTGCCTGTTTTGGGACCCTTTTCCCTTTACTGGGCTGTTTTGGTGTGGTATTCTTGTTTGAGAGCCTTGTAACTCTAGATGGCACTGGAAGATTTTAAGGGGCATAAAGGGAAAGGTTGATTGAGAGCAGGAAAGGTGTGAGGGAATTGGAGAGAAGTAGAGGAGGGAAAGAGAAGATTGTGGGATGAAATAGTGAGTTAATAAAAAGAAAAATGGGAGAAGTAGAAATGTTAATACATTTGAGAAATGGAAAGTTAACAAAGCATATTCTATTAATGAATTTTTAATATGATCAGCACTATAGAAACTCGGGGGATATACAGAAATAAATGTGGTATCACCATAACAGATTTTAAGGTATATGGCAGAACTATTGTAAAAAATGTTATTCAGAACACTGACAAAGCATTGATAAAGCATTCCTCCTGGCTAGATTGGATTTTGAAGAAAATTTCAAAAGGAACAACCAACACTTCAGTTTGCTAATGATAAGAGTTGTTATGGGGAGGGGATATAGAAAGCAGTATTCTGCTGCTTCATAGGTAAAATCAAAGATATTAGATAAGAATTGAATTGTAACTTTATCATAAGAAATTGTAACCAGTAGAATCTGTCAGTAACTCAGCTCTTCCAACTAATATTGCAGTTGAATTTCAATTGCAGGGATCAGCCAGAGCTGAATAAGCCAAGGCTAGGACAGAGAGTTCCCTGAACAAGCCATCAAAGCCTGCCTGCAAATTCATCTAGAAAATTCTACACAAAACATCTGGTAAATAAATTCAAGCCAAGGTAAATCTGGGACATTAACTAAAGTTTAAATGAATATTCTACCTGAAATAGGGCTTGACGCTTTGGATCACACATCTACCCAAATATTTCTCATTGGACCACAATAAGTAATAAAACAAAATATTTTTACACAGGAGAGAAATGTAACAAAAATATATAGATAGTTCATATAGATTGAATTGAAACAAACACAATCCAGTGAAGTTATAATTTAGTCAGAGGATATAGGGAGTAGGAATGGTGTTAAGTTTGGAAATTAGAAATGTGTTACAAATTAAAACAACTGAGAAATATCAATGTAGAAACTAAAACTTAAAAGAGAAAATTATAGATTTGAAAATTTTAGGATCAAAGTTCAAATGGAAAATTTGCTACAAATTCACTTTAAAGATTTGAGAGGATAGAAAAGAATGAATGAGCATGAAAACAGACCAGTGGACATTCTTTATAAGACCAAAGTGTGTTAAAAAATGTGCAAACAAGAGCCATTTTTTCTATTGGGCTGGTAATAACTTCAGTCAAATCACCATGTATCATAGAAATGCTAAAGGTAACTGATTTTTAATATGGTTTAATTAATAACTTTATTTTAAGGTTATGATCATTTCATATAGCCTAGGTTTGTTTCAAACCTGCATTCCTCCTTTCTTTGGCTTTGGGCATCTGCAGTGTATGGGTGTCCAAAGCAGCCAGATTGTATTTTTAATATCAGAGTTTCTGGCTGTTCTCCCTTCACTAACTATACTAGTTTCAATAGCTGATATTCCAAAAACTGTCTTTGATGATTGTCCTCATACATGTTCTTTCAAAGATTTAAAGGATTTAAAAACTATGTATCAGCACATAATGCAATATAAGCAATTATACACAAATCATCTGCTTCACATATTTATTGCCTAGCCGTTTGCATGAATCCACAAAATACATGGGGGAAAATTTTGTCTAGATAGATTTATGGATTTCTGGCTCCCACAATCAGAAAATTCTTAGCAGCAATTAACCTTTCTAAAATTGAATGTGAGAAGATGCCAAAAATACATTTGTGTTTTATCATGTCTTCGTCTTTTTTGCTATGGTTTTACTTACTATAGCTGTGTTGCATATTTTTAGAATGAAGACAGACAAAAACCATTATAAACAGGTAAATTATCAGTTTGAAGCAGATATAGCTTTACTGGCTGTTCTCTGAGTCAGTTGTTCTTTTAAGCCCTGAATGACTATGTGTACCATAGTTAGATTATTCTTTTATCTTGAAAGATAATCTTCAACAAAGTTTTTGTTTTAAACTCAACCTAAAAAGAATCACAGCTGGAATGATATACAAAGGAAATTTTCTCCTCCAAAGGCAACTTAAAGCTTGTGGAAACACTGGTTTACCTTATAAAAGATTGACAATCTCTGTGGGATAAAGCTCCTAAGCTAGAATTATTGTTTTCTGTAAAAGGCAAAACTGTATAGGGACAAAAGAGAGACAATATTTGTTAGTAATAGGAGAAGTGTAGAGCAACTTCAAGAGAACAATGCAAGGGAATTCATGTTTGTGGATGTTAGTTACAGATAACAGAACAATGTACTTTAAAAGAATTTTGTACAACTATACATAAAAATAAGAAACTTTTATTCAACTTATCTTTAAACAGAGGCTGATAATCAATTTGAGACCACCAGCGGTATTGTGCCTACTAACAGATTGAGAGAAAAGTGATAATATTACTTAAACCTACTCCACATTTAGTTTCAGAAAGTTACCAGAGGCTTTTTTTCACATAGGAGTGGAATGGTATCTCTTTTGGATTTAGTTCATCATTAAGATGGTGTTCAAACTCATTGAAAGCATTTTTCCTTTACACACTTTGGTTTTGTTCACACATGTGTATCACATTATTCAATATTGTAAGAGACAGGCAGTAAAAGACATCATATGACACTTCAGGTTTAAAAGGTGTAAAATGGATGCTTATTCTGTTGAAATGAGGAGCGGTGTGGCTGTATCCCGGGGCATCTGGCGCCCGTATGGTTTAGCTTATGCCCTGAAATAATTACACGGAAACTGTATTCTTTTTAAACACTGCCTGGCCCATTATTAGTTCAGCCTCTTATTGGCTAGCTTTGCACCTGGACTAGCTCATTTCTGATAATCTGGTATAGCACCCCAAGGTGTGCATTACGGGGAGATTTAGCCTGGTTATAATTCAGGAAAATCATGGCGACTCCTGACTCAGCTTTTCCAGAATCCTTGTTCTGTTTTACTCCACCCACCTAAGGGTGTGGGCTTATCAGTAGCTCTAGGCAGTTTTTTGATAACAAGAAATCACTCCTACATCATCATTCTAGTCAAACATTGCTTTACATCGATTACATTCATAAATTATATAAAAATTTATGGGGCCTGAACAGGTTATGGTAAAAGTAGGAGATTCCAGACCAGGGTATTTGTGGAAGCAGGACTGGGCCAACAACCCGATGCCACGAGGCCTGAGAAAGTGAGCTCCATTGGAGGGAGAGATCCAGTTCAGGGACATTTGTGGCAGTAGTGGACTGAGCCAACTACCTTGATCAGAACAGACAAGCAAACCCTACAGAACAGATAGGAGCAACCACTGAGAGAGTGATCCAGAGACAGAGACCATTGTGGGTCCAGATATGAATCTGGGACCTCTAAGGGAACAGACCCAATTCAGGATCCTGTGCGCTGGGTATGAGTCTAGGACTCCAAAGAACTAAGTTCGCTTTCTGTGAACTCTGGAGGTCTGAGCATGAATCTGGGAGACACATAACAGAAACTGAGGAGATCTCTGAAGGTCCAGGTTTGAGTCTGGGACCTCAGAGGGAGTAGGCCTGAGCCAAGACCTCGTGGGTCCAGCTGTTGGTCTGGATGCCAAGATGGGAGGAACCAGGAAACCTCTGCGTGATTGAGCATGTGTCTGGGACCTCTTGAGGGGGCAAGCGTGGAGCAGGTTTCTGCAGGTTCAAACATCCAAGTTGGGGATTGAGAAAGTAGACGGGAGCTGAGTCGATTAACCCCAACCCAGGGACCTCTGCAGGAAGAAATCCAGACCAGGAACATTTATAACAGCAGATCTGAGCTGATCATCTAGGCTTGAGCAGACCTGAGATGGGCAAACTCCAAGGGAGAGTGAACTGGGGTGCCAGAGCACCAAGTAACCCAGGAACAGCAGAGAGGACCAACAGGGTAATTGAAACTGTGCCACTGACTGTACCATAAAGAATGAACCCTCCTGAGCCTTGGATTCACTGGCACTCCAGATTGGTATCCATATTCAGGATTATTTAAAGAAGAGGATGTGAGAAGTTATCACTACATCTAGGTTTAATTCATGCTAACGTAACCAGCTAATATAACTACCATGTGAGCAGGCCTCTTTATTGTAATAATGTATGCTGGTTGTAAGTGAAATACTGCAACATAAAAAGACATTTAAGCAAATACCTTATCTGCCACAAATGTATATCCACAAGCACCAGATTAACTACAATGGCAAAGCAAATGTTTGTGAGGGCACTCCCTTATGTGTAAACAGTTATTCACATATTATGCTGATTGACTATAAAATGATGTCAGACACAGAAGATGCGTGTATAAACTGAATGAAAGAAACAAAGATTGTGAAATCTGAATAAGTACAAAGAATACAATTGAAAACAAGTGCAATATAAAAGTTAATAATGCAGAAATGTGAGTAAAATTGGAACTACATCAAATGGCAAGAAGCAAAGTGAACTGTGGTTTATTGAAACTGTAAAATTTTTGGCAAGGCATGCAGCCCTCCTGACTGATCCTACACAGGGTACTCCTTTATGCAGAAAAAGATCAGCCATATCCTACTGGACCATTCCTATATTATGAAAAGAAAAAATCAATTTTCAGTTATAAAGCCAATGTTTTGTAGGAAAACATCAACTACCTCAAAGTGTATATTTAATGGGAAGAAAAGACTGAAATTGCAAAAGAATTAACAAACATAAAATCTGGATAGAGGGGAAAGAGAAGTTCCACTCAAGAAGACCCTATGCATTTTAGAAAAGGTTCCAGAATTTTAACTGAAACTTGAATCTGTATGAATGTGCCCTTCCTGGAGGCTAGCTTTGGTGTACAAGAAGGTACATGCAAGCTCTCAGGAGGATGGAGTGAAAACAAAGTAATAGATCAACCAACAGCTATGACAACTGTGGACCCCGATCAATGATCATAATGGAATAAACATAAGGTAAAATTTTAGCACACATATTTTGGTGGTAACTAACTGCTCAATGAATTAACTTAATAGAGGAAGAGACCATGCCTAATACTGGAAACTTAGTTAACCACTAAAAGGCTAAGTCACTGCTGCTGGAGAACAATATACAATTCTTGCTGTTATAAACCATCATAATTCCTAAGTCTATAAACATGTATTAAAAGTATGCTATAAGTGAAATATTACCCAAAAAATCCAAAGAAATTTCGTTTTGCAACAAATGGAGACCACCACAGCAAGGTCAATCCATCCACATTTCAGACTTGTGCATTGCAGTTATTGGAGACATCCACAAAATACTCCTCCACTTAAGGCTTGTAAACAGGAAAGATTTAAAAGGATAAAATCCAGGAAGGTACACAGAGAGATTGTGTTTCCTAGCAATATCAGAATATACACCTAAAAATGTTCTACCAGTATTATTGCTTAACTGTGTTCTGAACAAGGATGACAGCAATAATTTCATGTCAAATGAGATGAAAAAATCTCACAAGATGTAACCTTATAAAAATCAAACAGCCAACTGAAAAAAGCTGGGCAGACCAGTATAATGTGATGGCCTACCTAGAGAACAGCACCCCAATTAATTTCTTTGCCAAAAGGTCAGCCCTACAAGCATAATACAAAAGTATTATAAAACTGAAGAAGTCTTTATTAACTATATATAAGAAAGAGATGTGCTACCGTGCTAACAAGGCAGACAAGGCCCCAGTGGTAGGACTAGAGCATTAACTCAGCTTAAAAAATTCTTCAAATCCATAATCTGTCCTGCTTGCCGGATAATCGGTCCTGGCTGCAAAAATGTAGGCACAGAACTAATGAAGTGTGATAAATCAATGAATGGTCAGATTGAGAAGCAGCACATTCCTGACACTGTCTGGAGTGGCCAGAATACAGGATGGCACGTGGCACACAGAATCCAGCCAAGCAGGGCCTATAAAGGCTAACAGAAACTGAAGCAACAACCACAGACCCCAAAAACAGACCTGAGCTAGGACCACTGCGTAGTTATATGTTTGTGTAGTTTGGTGGTTATAGATTCTGCCAGTGGGAATAGGGTGTATCTTTCAATCCTTTACCTGTATGTGTGACTCTTTCTCCTACTGGATTTTATCCAGTAATATGAGTGCCTGTCTTATTGTAGTTTGTTATGGGATATTAACTGATATCCTGGAAGACTCATTTTTTATAAAATGAGATTAAATTTGGGAAGGTGTATAGGGGAACTGGGAGGAGTGGGAGGAAGGGAAAGAAAAAACAGTAAAAATAAATAATATTAATAAGAAACTTGCCAACAAATCAGCCCAAAGGAAAATAACCTAAATTGTAAAGATAAAGGGTAAACCACAAACACAATGCCACACCAGTTTGGAGTTATTACTATTAGGTAGTATTTATTTAAAGAGGGAAAATCATGATCACCATCCTGAGACAACAGCTCTCTGCACAACTGAGAAAGAGTCTAGTCGTGCCAGAGGAGCAGGAAGCCAAGAGAGAGCAAGCGGAAGGAAATAGAGGCTTTATGAATGGAGAGAAACCACGCCCCAATGGGCTGGTATCTCAGCAGCTATTGGTTGGAGTGGGCAGAAAGACCTCCTGATCACCTCCCTTTGTTTAAGTAAGAGAGTTTAAACCTACTATGAAATTATATACAATAAGTACAAATATCCTATTCTAATCAGTTTAGAATTGTATAATAAATAATAATATGAGAGAAAAAGTAACGGTTTATATAGTTCAAACTTACTGCAAAGATCTGAGAAGGGAAATAATGTTACTTGGGTAATTAGAAGTTCAGTAAAACAACTTCCAAAACCTGCTACAAATCACAGGGACAACTAGCTACTGGGCAATCACCAAAAGTCACATTTGCAATGCTGAAGAATCAAGCTAAGGCCTAACATAACTGACATACCAATTTCTAAAGGCAAAAAAATTCTCTTTCAAAACTATCTTTTACCCCTGTCTTGGCAGGATATGACAGTCCTGTTTTATCCATTGATGGCCAAGTCGTTTGGTGGTTGAGGTATGGGTATTTCTTTGCCCCAAGGCCAGTTCTGTCAAAAAGAAAGGGTTCAGGAGTGAAATGTTTTTTTGGTGCTAAACATTCTCTTGGGAATAGAGCGGTACAAGCAGGAGCAATTGTGTCTCACTACCACAAAACTCTGAGTTAGATTAAAGGCATTTTCTGCAGCTCTTTAAAGAGGTTGAAGATCATCTATCTATACTGAGTATAATCTCTATATATCTAAATAACCTAATTAGTCTAATTAGTAAATGGCAAACTTAGATGACTATTAATCTATATAATTCTCAATATCTATCTAACTTAAAGACTAAGACAATAAACATCGAGTGTAACAAATGAGGAGTACGACCTCCAGTCATAAATAATGCGCAACATAAGCATTGCAATATGGTAAATATCGCATACAATACATGTAATACATAAAAAATATTTTAAACAGAGGTAGAAACATGCATGCATACAAAAATATAATTAATTGTATCAA
>CAWTZC010002176.1:0-14666 GCA_963919715.1 Microtus obscurus
CCTCTTTGAACCACACAACAGCTCCCAGCACAGCCTGTTTGGGCGCTAGGACAGGGTCTGAATTAAGCTAGGAGGGTGGTCGGCTCCGACGTGCCGGCCCGTGCGTACCACAAGCGGGCCCGGCGCTTTGTTCGCGGGGCGCTCCAGGCAGCGGGAGATCGGATCCGGGGTGCCAGGTGGGCCATCGCTGGGGTGAGTGAGTTTCTGGCGCGCGGCGGCAGCCAGGACGGGGAGCTCAGGCGTTCCCCACCCCTCCTGCACTCCCTGTGGTCAGTCTCTTGCGGGCTGTACTCCTTGATACCTCTTCTCCATTACTGTCCCACCCAACTTGCATCCAAGGCCCTCCGCACTACCTCTGACCCCCTCCCCTCTTTGAACCACACAACAACAGCTCCCAGCTCAGCCTGTTTGGGGGCGCTGGGACAGGGTCCCAGGTTGGAGAGCATTCGGGAGGGTGGTGGCTCCCTCTGTCCTAGGTGGCCGGCCTGCACCAAGCGGGCCCGGCCCTTTGTTCGCCGGGGACGCCCAGGCAGCCAGGAATCGGATCCGGGTGCCAGGTGGGCCATCGCTGGGGTAGAGTGAGTTTCTGGCCTCGGCTGGCACCGGGACAGGGGAGCTCCAGGCGTTCCCCACCCCCTCCTGCACTCTGCCTGGTCGGTCTGCGGGGGCTGTCTTGATACCTCTTCTCCATTACTGTCCCACCCAACTTGCATCCAAGGCCCTCCGCCTTTTCCTCTGACCCCCCCCCCTCTTTGAACCACACAGCAGCTCCCAGCTCAGCCTGTTTGGGCGCTGGGACAGGGTCCCAAGTGGGGAGGTGCATCCAGGAGGGTGGTGGCTCCTTTGTTGTCTGAGTGGCCGCCTGCACCAAGGGGCCCGGCCCTTCTGTTCGCGAGACACCCAAGCAGCAGGGAGATCAGACCCAGGTGCCAGGAGAAACATCACTAGAGCAGATCCAAGCTCAGCAGGACGGACCTTGCTTCCACACTGAAGAGATACACCCAGAAGCTCAGTCACAGCAAAAACTGGACCAAGACACCAGGCCTCTCTTAGCTTGTTTGAAAGAGGAGATGGGAAGGCAGCCAATGCAAGAATATCCTCCAACAACCTGAAAAGCAACATGACATCCACCAGAACCCAGGGATCCCGAAATAAGAAGAATTGTGCGCCCTACTCCAGAAGAAGTAGAAGAAATCGACCCAAAAGTGAATTTTTTGAAAATAATAGAAGACCTTAAACAGGAGGTGAAAAACTGCCATAAACAATTAGAGTTACAAACAAAAAGTTAGAGGAAATGAATAAATCGGCTCAAAGATACCCAAGAAAACCAAGAGAAACAAGAAAATGCAATCAAACAGGTAAGGAAATGGTTCAAGACCTGAAGAATGAAATGGAAGATAATGAAGAAAACACAAACCGAGGGAAGGTTGGAATGGAAAATCTGGGTAAACGAACAGGAACTACAGAACAAGTTCTCACCAACAGATTACAAGAGTTAGAAGAAAGAATGTCAGACACCTAGAAGATACCATAGAAAGAAAATTAACACACTGATCAAAGAAAACAGCAAAACCAACAAATTCTCATCACAAAACATTCAGGAAATATGGGGACACAATAAAAAAGACCAAACCTAAGAATAATTGGGATTACAAGAAGGAGAAGAAATACAGCTCAATGGTTCAGAAAATATATTTAATAAATTTACAGAAGAAAGCTTTCCCAGCCTAAAGAAAGATATTCCTTTGAGTTCAAGAAGCATACAGAACACACGAATAGACTGGACCAGAAAAAAACATCTCCATGCACATAATAATCAGAACACAAAACATCCAGAATAAAAAGAATATTAAGAGCGAAGGGAAAAAGATCAAGTTACTTATAAAGGTAAACCTATCAGACTTACTCCTGACTTCTCTATGGAAACCATGAAAGCCAGAAGGTCCTGGATAGATGTACTGCAGAAGCTAAGAGAACATGGATACAAGCCCAGACTACTATAGCCAGCCAAAGCTTTCGTTCACTATAAATGGAGAAAACAAAATTTTCCAGGATAAAAACAAATTTAAACAATACGTAGCCACAAATCCAGCCTTACAGAAAGTAATAGAAGGAAAATCACAAACCAAGGAGACCAACAATGACCACAATAGCTCAAACTTCTAGACACCCCTTTACCAGCAAGCAACTAAAAGAAAGCAAACTCACAAACCCTATGACTAAAAAAGTGACCAGAGTTAGCAACCACTGGTCATTAATATCCATAATGTCAATGGGCTCAACTCACCTATAAAAAAGACACAGGCTAAAGAGATTGAATGCTGTGCAAACAGGATCCAACATTCTGCTGCTGTATTACAAGAACCACACCTCAACCACAAAGATAGGAACCTACTTAAGGAGAGTAAAGGGATGGGAAAAGGTTTATCAAGCAAATGGACCCAAGAAACAAGCTGGTGTGGGCATACTAATTTCTAACAAAGTTGACTTCAAACTTAAATCAATCAGAAATGGAGAGGGATATTTTATACTCATAACAGGAACAATTGATCAGGATGAGGTCTCAATCCGATATCTATAGCCCCTAATATAAAAGCACCCACATATGTAAAAGAAACATTACTAAAACTCAAAAGTATCCATCAAACACAGCTTTCTTTTACTAATAGTGGGGAAATCTCAACACGCCTCTTTCACCAATGGACAGGTCAATCAGACAGAAACCTAACAGAGAAATAAGAGAATTAATGGAGGTATTGAATCAAATGGACTTAACAGACATCTATAGAATCATTCCACCCAAATAGGAAAGAATATACCTTCTTCTCTGCAGCTCATGGAACTTCTCGGAAATTGACCACATCCTCGGTAACACAAGCAAACTTCCACAGTTACAAAAAAATATCCATAACCACCTGTGTCTCTTATCAGATCACCGCGGACTAAAGTTAAAATTCAACAACAATACTACCCTCAGAAAGCCTGCAAACTCATGGAAACCCTGAATAGTCAACTATTGACCCACACCTGGATTAAAGAAGAAATAAAGAAAGTCAAAGTAAAGTCTTTCCTTGAATTCAATGAAAATAAAGAATCAACATACTCAAACTTATGGGACACTTTGAAAGCAGTCCTAAGGGAAAGTTCATAGCGCTTAGTGCCCACTTAAAGAAAACAGAAAAAGCATACATTGGAACTTAACAGCCCACCTGAAAGCTTCTAGAAAAAAAGAAGCAGACTCACCTAGGAGGAGTAGAAGACTGAAATAGTCAAACTGAGGGCTGAAATCAGCAAAATAAAAACACAGAAAACAATCCAAAGAATCAATGAAACAAAAAGCTGGTTCCTGGAGAAAATCAACAAAATTGATAAACCCCTATCCAAACTAATCAAACGGCAAGAGAGAATCTGCAAAGTAATAAGATCAGAAATGAAAAGGGGGACATAACCACAGACATAGAGGAAATTCAGAGAATCATTAGATCTTACTACAAAAAGCTTCTGTATGCCACAAAACTGGAAAATGTAAAAGAAATGGACAATTTTTTTAGATAAATACCATATACCAAAGTTAAATCAGGACCAGGTGAGCAACCTATCTAGACCTGTCAGTCGCGAAGAATTAGAAGCTGTTATCAAAAAACCTCCCTACCAAAAAAACCCCAGGACCAGACGGTTTCAATGCGGAATTCTACCAGAATTTCCAAGAAGACCTAATACCCATACTCCTTAGGTATTTCACAATATCAGAAACAGAAGAGTCATTGCCAAATTCCTTTTTATGAAGCTTCACCCATCACTCTGGTAAAAAAACCACACAAAGACTCAACCAAGAAAGAGAAAGATTACAGGCCAATCTCACTCCCCATGGTTAACATCGGTATAAAAATCCTCAACAAAATACTGGCGAACCGTATCCAAGAATACATTAGAAACATTACCTCCATTATGATCAAGTAGGCTTCATACCAGAGATGCAAGGCTGGTTCAACATACGAAAATCTATCAATGTAATCCATCATATAAATAAACTGAAAGAAAAAAACCATATGATCATTTCATTAGATGCTGAAAAAGCTTTTGACAAAATTCCAACATCCCTTTATGATAAAAGTCTTGGAGAGATTAGGGATTCTGAAGGGTCATACTTAAATATAATAAAAGCTATTTACAGCAAACAGAGCAGCTAACATCAATTAGGGGAGAAAACTAAAAGCCATGCCACTTAAATCAGGAACACGACAAGGCTGTCCCACTCTCTCCATACCTCTTCATATATAGTGCTTGAAGTTTTAGCAATAGCAATAAAGACAACATAAAGGGGATCAAGGGGATTCGAATTGGAAAGGAAGAAGTTAAACTTTCGTTATTTGCAGATGATATGATAGTCTACATAAGCGACCCCAAAAAACTCCACCAAAGAACTCCTACAGCTGATAAACACCTTTAGTAATGTGGCCGGATACAAGATCAACTCCAAAAAATCAGTCGCCCTCCTATACACAAAAGGATATGGAAGCAGAGAGGAAATCAGAGAAGCATCTACCTTTCCACGATAGCCACAAAACAGCATAAAATATCTCGGGGGTAACTCTTATCGAAAAGAAGTGAAGGATCTATTTGACAAGAACTTTAAGGCATTGAAGAAAGAAATCGAAGAGGATACCAGAAAATGGAAAGATCTCCCTTGCTCTTCGAGTTGGGAGGATCAACATAGTAAAAATGCAATCCTACCAAAGGCAATTTATAGATTCAATGCAATCCCCATCAAGATCCCATTAAAATTCTTCACTGATCTTAAAAGGACAATAATCAACTTTATATGGAACAACAAAAAACCCAGGATAGCCAAAACCAATCTTGTACAATAAAGGTACTTCTGGGAGGCATTACCATCCCTGACTTTAAACTCTACTATAAGCTACAGTAATGAAAACAGTGTGGTATTGGCATAAAAAAAATAGGAGTCGACCAATGGAATACGTGTAGAAGACCCGGATCTTAACCCACAAACCTATGAACACCTCATTTTCGATAAAGGTGCTAAAGGTATACAATGGAAAGAAAGAAAGCATCTTCAACAAATGGTGCTGGCACAACTGGATGTCAACCTGTAGAAGAAGAAAATTACCCATATCTATACATGCACAAAACTCAAGTCCAAATGGATCAAGGACCTCAATATCAATCTGAACACACTGAACCTGATAGAAGAGAAAGTGGGGAAGTACCCTACAACAGATGGGCACAGGCGGTCGGCTTCCTGGGTATAACCCCGGCTAGCACAGTCATTAAGGGCAACATTGAATAAATGGGACCTACTGTAAAAACTGAGAAGCTTCTGTAAAGCAAAAGACACTGTCACTAAGACAAAAAGAACCCACTGACTGGGAGAAGATCTTCACCAACCCCGCAACAGACAAAGGTCTGATCTCCAAAATATATAAAGAACTCAAGAAACTAGACTTTAAAATGCTAATTAACGCAATTAAAAAATGAGAGCACTGAGCTGAAGAGGGAATTCTCAAGAGAAGAAGTTCAAATGGCCAAAAGGCACTTAAGGTCATGCTCTCCAGCCTCCTTAGGCCCGATCAGGAAATGCAAATCAAAACAACATTGAGATATCACCTTACACCTGTCAGAATGGCTAAAATCAAAAACACTAATGGCAGCCCTTGCTGGAGGCTGTGGAGAAAGGGAGTACCCTCATCCATTGCTGGTGGTAGAATGCAAACTTGTGCAACCACTTTGGAAAGCAGTGTGGCGGTTTCTCAGATTTCGGGATCAACCTACCCATGGACCCAGCAATGCCACTCATCGGGAATATACCCACGAGATGCCCGATCATATGACAAGGATATTTGTTCAGCTATATTCCTAGGCTTTATTATTTGTAATAGCCGCAACCTGGAAACAACCTAGATGCCCTTCAATGGAAGAATGGATGAAGAAAGTATACAGAATATATATACATTAGAATACTACTCAAGCGGTAAAAAACAATGACTTACGCGAATTTTTGCATGCAAATGGATGGAAATAAGAAAACACTATCCTGAGTGAGGTAACCCAGACCCAAAAGGATGGACATGGGATGTACTCACTCATAATTGGTTTCTAGAGATAAATAAAGGTCAGTGAGTCTATAATTTGATATCTAAAGAAACTAAATAAGAAGGTGAACCGAAGAAAAAACATATAGCTATCCTCCTGGTTATGGGAAGTGAACCAGATTGCCGGGCAAAAATTTGGGATCTTTGGGGTGTGGTGGGAAGGGGGTGAGGGGAGAAGGGGAGAGAAATGTGAGAAGGGAGGATGGGGGGAACCTGGGGAAACGGGATGTTTGGGATAAAGGAAGGTTAGTTGGGGGAGCAGAGAAGCATCTTAATTAAGGGGCCATCTTGGGAGAAATGAAAATAAAATAAAAAAAAAAAACAGTTTCCCCAATAAGAGAGCTTAAAGCTGCCTAACAGGTACTCAAACAGGTAAAATATAAATCAGCAGGTAAAGTATACAATAATCAACAAATACAGTATATTAATTATAAATACAGCTATGGCAAGTGTGTTTATTAAATATAAAACTTCTACAACATTTTTATGAAAAAATGCTGTTTATGGCAAATCTTCTCAAGTTTTGCCAATTGAAATATTAAACTCTTAAATTTAAACCAGTAGCCTGTCTGGTACAAAAGGGCAGGATAAAAGCTAAAAAATGGCTTGATCCCAGATGATTATTGCTACAATTCACACAGCTGTATTTTGCTAATGACATAGCAAAAAAAATCCCTTAAAGGATTTTATGCTAAATTTTACAAATGGCTCTTTATTAATTTTGGAACTGCATATATGGCTAATAATAATAAAAAAAATATGTGGGAGCATAATAAGGCTCCTTGTAAGCAGCTTATGAAACTTGCAAGTAGATCCAGGATACAGGCCGGATCTGACATGATAACACCAAGCTGACCTTTGCTAGGGCAAGGTGGGAAAAAGCCCTTACACAATGCATTATGAAAAAACCCGACCTATATATATTTGGGGTCGGGGATATGTTTATGCTTTTTTCACAGAAAAGAAAATAAAAGCTGGGCCTGATGTCGAGGCTGCGCTGCGGACTGGAGAGGAGTTCCTGAGGCGATTGCAGAGGTCCTTAGTCTTGGCTTTTCCTGCCCCCAAGGAGAGGAGTCCCTGATAACAGAACCTGCTCCACTCTACAGGGTGTCAATCCTGCCTCCTGAGTCCAAGGAGTCCCAGCTGAGATAATGCCAGGATGTGCTTCAGATAGCTGAATCCAGCTCACCTCACCCAGGAATCCCACGGCCCTGAAACACAAGTGCTAAACTGCTTCTGCAGCTTGAACTCTGGTCTGCTTTGGAGCTGAGATGCAGACTGGACATCAGACTGTTTTAATCTTTGGGACACAGAACTCATTTTGGGTAAAATACTAACCTCTTCACTTAAGAAGGAAAGATTAGAGTTCCTGGCAATGACTGTTGCTCAGGAAGTCTGGAAATGGTGGTATTTGACAACAATGTATGTCATTGTACTCTTACTGAAATTGATCTAATGATATTTGTAACTGCTTATAGATGTTGGGAAAGGTTTGACACATGCTGTAAAGTGTTTTGGTTTAATGCATATGTTAAGAATTTTAGATTTTGATCTCCCTTTTTCACCTCCCTAATTGATGACAGGCAAGCACACGTAACTTTTTGTGGAGTAGGCATTTAGGAAGGAGGACATACCATGGGCCAGACTAAAGGTGAATACTGGGTTTGGAAGGTGCCCCTTTCTTCTTGTCTGGAGATGGAGTTATTGGTGCCAAAATTATATCATATCTTTTGTTTTAGGGGCACCTCACAGATTTTCATTAATGATGAATATAGGGGCCCAATGACGGGAGTTAGTGTAGATCCTCACCTAAATTTCAAACCATACAGAGGCCGTACAGGCCGGCTCAACATGGCATGGGTTTTAGGTCGGGCGCTCTCCACATAGCCTAAGACAGGGTGCCTGATCTGCGCACTTTAATCCTGCCTTTTATTTGAGAAGCTCCAAGTAATGCCTACTCATAAGGCACCCCTCTGTTCCCAGGAGGAGTTAATTACTTCACCAGTCGAGAGGAGGGTCTCTCCTTGTCCCAGTCCCCTCTCCTTTAGATCTGACACCATGGTTGACTCTGTCTTGGTACCCCTCCACCTATAACTACTTACCTTTATATAAGAAAGGAGGAATATGTTGAAGACCGTTTCCCCCTAAAGATTGTTACAGAAACCATCACCTTGGGAGCCTGCAGGGAACCCCAAAACTATAATTATGTTAAGAATAGTCCTATTGGCAAAACCTGACCCACACAGTGCTTCTTCGCTAATTGCTAAGCGAACCCTAATCTGATAGCGGAACTGCAGCAAATTCCAGCTATCCAGGGAACCTAGGTGTGGCAACTCCTGACTTCTTGGCCTACCTGACCTTCGGATGTAGGCTACGTGACTGGGACCATGTGAGCTAGTTTCCATGCTCCTGTGCCCTACTCCCCAAGCCCTCAGTTGAAATTTATATAAGTGAATTACCCTGCTCCTAATAAACGGAGGCTTTGACAAAAAAAAAAAAAGAAAAAAAAGGTTAACAACTGAACTACCTCCTTGCTACCAGTTGGGAGAGACAATCAGTTTTCTACGGAGTAAGGTGACACTGAGCATGTCAACTAATTTTGGGCAAAACTCATGTTAAGGAGTAATTTGACCAACAACATATAGTTGGACTCACAGTTTTGTCTGAGCTTTATTTGGTTACAAGTTGGGCTTTTTTGTTTTGTTTTCAATCTTTTTTCTTTCTTTTCTTGGTATGACTTTTCTTGTTTCTAAGTTTTGGAAGATTTTATTGTTGTGCAGTTTTTGCTTCTTGTTAAAAGAAAGAACTTAAAGTTGGGTGGGTAGGGATGGGGAAAAGATCTGAAGGGACTTGAGAGAAGGGGAAGAATATGATCAAAGTGTATTTGAATTTGAAAATTGTTTTAAATAATGGAAAACATAATAAATTAATTTAAAAATAAAAAAAAAAATAAAAATATTGAAAATAAAAAAAAAAAAAATGAAGAGTAGAACAACACAAGGGATATCCTACATTGACTTCTGGTCTCATCATGCACAGGAATCAGGTTCATATAAGCATATATCCATACTAACAACAGCATAAACTATACACATATCCTCTGCATCACACATCACGCACACACATGCATGTGTGCACACACACATACACACACAGAGTTTCAATAATTTTTTTTAAAGAAGACAGTGGTGTCTTCTAAGTTTTGTGTCCATACAATAAGAGGATGTGACTAAGGAAAATTGAACATACAGTATTAAGTGACTATGGTTGTCTGTCAGGGAAATAAGAACATCAGCGCAAAAGTACCAAAGGCTAATTAGCTGTGGAAATAATAAATTCTATAAATCTATTTTCCTACATTCTAGAGCTAGCAGTCCAAGAAATTAATGTGCTGGTAAGGTTTAAGTGATTAGGGTACCTCTCTAACTGATAGGTAGTGACATCTCCTTTTGTTTTATTTGGTTTTCTTGGGGTTGGGACCATCCCTCATGACCTCATTTAGCCCTTAATTCTGACTTTAAGACCTTTAGCCCACACCAAGGGACAATATCTCAGCAAAATCATATTGAGAACATAAAATTCAACTCACATTGTTATTAAAACCTGAAATTTATTTAAGAAAATTGAGAAGGATGTCTTTATTCATTATAGGAACAATTTATAATTCATATGATTTATATTCTTAAGGTTGCCTTTTTGAAAAAAATGTTTACAACATATTTCAAAACTTTTAAACAGTAAATGAAACCCCAAACATAAAATTATCATTTTAATTAAATTATACATTTTTCCAAATGCATATATTTCAACATAGTTCATTGTTTATTTTTCCTATCAACATGAGGGAATATATATTGTTGAAATAATATTACTTGAATTTAAAACATTGTTATAAAAGGAAAGTAATGCTGCTCTAACTTATTTATGCAGCGGTTTTAAGGACTAGACATTATTTATACACTATGATATTAGAAATCAGTAACAATGCAAACATTTTCTAAAATTAATTAATAATTTTATTAATAGTACTAAAAATAACTTAAACAAATAATAATGAAGTTCCTTTTCCCTCTGGGCATTTTTCATAGCATTTAAAGGTTTATAGACCATCTCTATTAGAATAAATCTATTAATATGACATTTGTCTTTGGCCTGTTTATGTCATATACTACTTCAAAATTCATCTACCCCTGTTTTTGTTTCAATATTGATATTAATTTTTAGCCATACAACTCAGTTGTAGTATGGCAGATGGGTTATAGAAACCTTTGTTTAAAATTGTTGTTCAAATAGATACCATGTTATTGCTTCAAATCTTTGAAAATGTTAAATTAGTAAGAGCATTCTGAGAGAAGGCATTGTCTATTTCTGGATATTTAAAAGTTTCTCCAAGCATAGAATTCAATTTTCAAATGCTCTTTATGCCAAAATGCAAAGCATTGTCATAATAAAATGGTGCACTAATACAGTCATTCAATTAGGTTATCCTCCCTGTTTTTAAAGGAGAACTGCAACTAATGGAAGCAATTGCCTCTTGAGTTTGGGACAATTTTTATTCTCCCCCAAACCCAAATGCTTTATGTTTCATTTGAGCAATAATAGGTCTCTGATAATGCCTTTATGCATAATTAGAGGAAATTGAAGTATGAATTTAATGTTAGGTTAGCCCAACAAACTGAAAACTGCAAATGTTTTGAAGGAGGAGAAATTCTAACAGTTAATTGCAGATGCTTCTGTTAAAATGCTTTCTCAGTATAAAATGTGCTGGATTACTCAATTTTATTTAACAATCTGAAAGTCAGAAAGAGCACAAACCAAGCAGCAATGATGGACAGATTTACAAAATACCAGGGATGATTATTTAGGCTGAAAAACCCTGCAAAGATTTTGCTTTTCAGTGTATATAGGTGTATATAGTCCTGTGCTAGAAGATATTCCACTTTGAATACATACATAATTTTTTTAGAATGTATACATAATTTTTGCATGGATATAGTTTGAACTAACTTTATGCATGGTAAAGAAAGTACTAGAATTTAATTCAGGGTTTGCATATATTTGGAACACATTATACCATTGAAATATAATACCATCCCTCCTTTGTCCCCTTCTTTAAGCTTAAATTAAACCTTCTATAAGCAAGTATCCTCCCTACCAAGTCCAGTGAAGAGAGGATACACAATATATCTGTGTCCTCAAACTGCTGTTATGGTTGTGTGGTGGTGGCACCAGCCTTTGTTCCCAACCTCTCAGGAGGCGAGGCAGGTGGATCTCTGTGAGCTTGAGGCCAGCCTGGTCTAAAGGGAGAGTTCTAAGACAGGCTCCAAAGCTGCAGAGAAACACTGTCTTAAAATACAAAAACTATGTTCATAGCCACATTATTCATAATAGCCCAGAACAGGAAACAATCTAGATGCCCCTTAACCAAAGAGAATTTATAAAGAAAACTGATATTACAATTATGCATTGGAATGCCACACAGAGGTAAAAAAAATAATGACATCTTGAAATTTGCAGGCAAATGGATGGATCTAGAAAAAAACATATTGAATAGGTAAACCAGACCCAGTGGCCAGAGACTACAGCCTTCAGGCCAGAGAACATAGACAACAATGAGGACTATAAGAGGGACATACATGGCGGATCTACATAGAAAAGTGAAAATGGCGAGATCTCTGAGTACGGTGGGAGCGTGAGGATCACAGAAGAGGTTAGAAGGAGAGCAGAGAAGTGAAGGGAGTGGAAATGTATGGCTGTTAAAAACAAAACCAAACAAAAGAAAGAAACAATAAAAACAACAAAACAACTGTTCTTGTCCCTACATTATTGGGAAGAAACTATCATCGAAGCTACTTTTTATAATGTTAGCTCAAACCTTCCCCTCTTGGTGTCTAGACGACTTGATACAACTGGAAATGGGGAGACAGAATAGCTCACAAAAGAAGAGCTAGCAGGAAAAATGAACAAGAAGAAATCTTTTTATGATGAATGGCTACTATACATCACTATATATTATTCAGTCTTTCCCAATGATTCTTAAAGCAAAGTAAATAGCAGCATTTCAAGTTTTCACTATGTTCTGGTGGTCACCAGGATGGCGTGGTGCACAGGTGATTTGACAGCTTGCTTGAGAGGACAGCAAAACCTGCTACCTGTCAGGTCTACCCTTCATTACTATTATTTCATCTGAAACTGTATTTGGATATGTGTTCCTAAGATTTGACTTCTCAAACTTTGGCCTCTTGGAATTCAGAGACAGAAATCATTTTAAGATACATGACCATTGCCCTGAATTCAGCCTGAAAGTGCCTGCAGAGTCAGGAAGAAGACATTGAAATTCCTGAATCTGGAGTTACAGAGGATGGTGTGAGATGCTATGTGGGTTCTGCAGACCAAATCTAGGTCTTCTGCAACAGCAGCAAGTACACAGTGGAATTGTCCTTCAGTCCCTGTAGGTTCATTTTTCAATAGTCTTCTACTATACAACAGAGGAAACACTGCTGTCTAAAATTCAATATCCTATCTATGTAATCTTATGACAAAAATACCTGTAGATGTTTCAAGATATTTCAGCAACAATATTTTCTTTTTCTTCATCATCTGAGATTGGTTAATGCTCTGTTCTTATCTCACTTATCTTTCCAGCCAAATTCAAATTTCCAAATCCTTTTTCTTATTTCAATTAGCTTATCACTCTCTTTTAGATACTATCTTAGTATATAATAATTTTCTAAGTTCCTACTGCCCCTCCTCAGCAACAAGCTATGGATACTTGAATACTAGTGTAGAATTTGCCTGAGATGTATTGTTTTCCTTAATAAATGACATTTTGAATCTTAAAGTGTTATTTCTATCATTTTACCAGAGTCTGTAGTGGTATGATATAAACTTTGCTATGTTTAGGGCGAAAGTTGAGTCTGATATTCAAATAATTGCATATTGGGAGGATTAACTACTAAAGCTATAGTAGGTTATAAATATATACATATATATATGATTCACTAGATATAATTTAGTAACTTTTATTTGTTTCATAAGTAGTTTATAAAGTTAAATTCAAGATTAAGAATCTTGACATTTTACATAACTTGTTAGTAGTTAAGTACAAAAAGGATAATGCATTGAACTCCTGGTTGAATTTAAGCACTCTCTGTAACATCCATCCAAAAATTGTTTTTTTAAAAAGAATCAAAAGAGCAGCTTGAACAATAATTAACAAATATCACTATGTTAACAAGAATAGAAACCATATTCCTGGTAAAAACCAATTAAGTGACAAGAATAACAGATGTCATGCAGCCACACATCTGCAAACCAAGGAAGGAAGAGCTTCCACTTTCTAAGATATGAATGTTTCCATTAAGCCATTAAAAGAATTGGATTTTTAGAATTCCAACATTATAGAATGCTTACATAAAAAAGAACCTTTTTACAAATAGAGGGTAGGACAAAATCATCTTCGTATGTAAATTTTTTCTACTTTTATAGTCAAGTGAAAAGAAAATAAATCTAGAGTTTAAAAGGAGTAAGGAAAGTGCACCCAACCATTTCCTGTTCCTAATAGAAATTTAAACCAAGAATGAACTTGGTATCTCAGTGAGTTTTTGTCATTTGAAAGCAGTTACAGAATTTAGCTCATCAGGTGACACTGATGCTAGCCAGCATTAGCTGGGTGGATAATGCTTATAAATATTGCATGCAGAAGAGAAGCTGCACTTAGATGCATGATTTGGTGTTCTGTTGTTAGTCATCTTGTGTATCTTTTTTTGCATGGAAAAAGCAATTAAGTCATTTCCGACTTTCTCCAGACAGATCTTAGATGCTTCACAGCTGGGAAAATTAAAACTTTAGACGTTGCAAATTGTGTAATAAATGTATATTCAGTGACCACATTAAAGGAGTACTTAGAGGGGATGCTCATAGGCTCTTTTGAATAAGTTGGCTTATCTTCCCTTGTTTTTTGAGTTTATTTTTATAATGCCATGGAATTATTTGTTTTGGTAGTGGATTTATGTGTGTGTGTGTGTGTGTGTGTGTGTGAAAGAGAGAGAGAGAGAGAGAGAGAGAGAGAGAGAGAGAGGGGAGAGAGAGAGAGAGAGAGCATGTACAAGAGAAAGGGAAACAAAAGAGTATGTTCACTCTGGAAAAGCTAGTACAAATGCAGCAAAAAAAAAATCAGCTATACAACAGAACCATAATAAACCTATATGCATTCAGGTCAGGAATGTGTAAAAATGAAGTCTTGAGATGAATTTTTACAACAGGCTCCCAAAAAAGTCTTTTTCATAACCTTTGGATAAAATTGATTTTTTAATATTAAAAAAAACTTTCAGTATATCTTTTACTCTAAAGTTTTATCACATGTACTTAAACCAGAATATTATGAATCAGTTAAATTGTTACAGGCAAAAGAGTATCACATCATATTTCTCTCTAGAAGACAGCTATAACTCATATTACTATAATCATTTGACTTAAAAAACTACTATATTTAACCCAGAAAGACAATTATCACATGTACTCACTCATACGTGGTTTTTAAACATAAAGCAA
>CAWTZC010002177.1:0-48237 GCA_963919715.1 Microtus obscurus
AGTTTCTCCAATGGGGTGAACTATACACTGAAAAAACCTTGAAGCTCTTTTAAGAGGTCCACTACCAAACACTTAAATAGTGTTTGTGAATAGGTAACAGCATGCTTTTATTTATTTATTTATTTGTGGTGGCAGGGACCTTGAAAATTCATAGAGTTGTGGCAATAAACATGACTCCTGCTAGTACCTCTGCATGAAGCTGGACTCTTAGAAAGCTGAGGAATAGGGTGAATCAAGATGTCAAAGCCATGGCAAAGCCATGGCATTAATCCTAGCCAAAATTGCTTAGCAAATCAGAGACTCATGTGATCAGAAAAAGAGATATACACAGTAAAGATAATTTCAGAAGAAAAATTCTCTAAACAGATTATTGTGCCTGGTACATGGATTTTTGTTATTCTAGGCTTCTTTCTTAAGTCTGTGACTCAATTCATATATATATGTATATATATATATATATATATATATACATATATATATGTAAATATAAAATGTGATTCTCTAAGCCTTTAAAAAACAGGCTTGCTTTTTCTCGTCCCTTGTTCTGACTTCCAACCCTCTTCCCTAGTTGTATTCTCTTCCTAGTTGTTCTGTCTTCCACTTTATAACACTTAAATCCTTCTACTCACCTCAAATTTGTCCATTGCCATTTTATGCTTTCAGGTTGCTCCATATTGTATATTCAGTATGAGGATTTTGAATTAAGAACCCCAGATGAGACGGTACATGTGATGTTTGTCTTTCTGGTCTTGATTGCATAATTCTGTGTAATCTTTTCTAGGTCCATTGATTTGGCTAACATTTTCTATATGCATACTGAAAGAAAAAAGAAATAAAAAGGAAGGACATAAATGTTCCTAGGTATAGTGAAAGAGAGAAGTTTCATTGTACATATGAGGTAGAGCTTAGCCAGAAGCAGGGACATCTGGGAGAGTCCAAGTTGAGTATAATACTCAGCTGGGTCACGATGAAAGAGGAAAGTGAGAGGGGAGAGTCAAGAGACCAAGAGGCTACAGGATAAAGGAGAGACAAAAGGAATGAATAACCAAAATGACTTGAATATACTGGGAAAAACATTTATGTAAATATCAGCTCAGACCCCTGGCTGGAGAAGTTTAGGATAAGGGGTTGAGTATGCCAGATATACCTGGAAACATGTAGGAACTGAGTGATCTAGGAAAACCTAGCAGTCAGGTCTACTTTGATATATTAAATAGGCATCTCACTTAGTCATTTGTCCAAAGTTTGAAACTAGCACACACACAAAGAAAAGGACTTGATGTATGTATTCATATCTGAATACACACACACACACACACACGAAATATTCATAATCAAAGAAAAAGAAACTATCAACTTGAGGGAGATCACACTGTAAATTCTGAGTTAACATCTGCACTAATTAAATAAAATTAACCTTTGTTGGAGACCAGCTTTGACAAAAATACCACTTACCAGGGTAGGGGCATGGGGATCAGGAAAATAGTAAAGAGGATGAAGATGCTTGTAAAACAATAAAACAGAAACATAGGACAGTATCAGGAGGTTGTTCCAGTGAATACTGAAACTTACCTGTATTTAATTTTCCATACACCTTTATACTCCAGCACAACATGAGAAAGAAGGCAAAAGACTGCTTAAACATGTTACAAAAGACAACTCGAAAGTTGATTGCTTCAATACTTTAAGTCATCGAGCCATGAATCTATTCATTAGCTTTCTGTTGTTTAGGCAGTGAACCCACTCTAGACCAAATAGCATGAAGGCAGCCATGTTCTAGGCCAAACCTCCTATTCAAAAGAAGTAGCAGACGTAAACTTGCATATTCTGACAATCTGTCAGGGTGGAGTGGATCTACTTGTATGAGTCATCTTAATGTCAAAAGAATCAAGAAACCACATCCTGGGTCAGGATGTGTAGTCCTGGTTGTGAACAATTTTGAGCAACCTCAAACTCTCTGACCTTCAGACAAGGTAGAAACAGGCTCACATTTTTGAGCCTCCATAAACCTTTGTTCAGGAGGCTAAGTTATCAACTAGTTGACAGAAAGTAGGCATAGAGCATCAGAGGGCATCTGAAAGTGACAGGGAGATGCACTGGAATTATTAGGGAGGGATTGTGAGTGGTGTGGCTTTTTGTTTTAGTGGAGTGAAAGGACATGCATTCTGGAAGATACCAACAAGGTCAGAAGGTTAGCTTTGACCCAGTCCTGGATTCTAAATTCTTATTTATAAATAGAACAATAAAGATTTAGTTAAAGCTACCTTTAGTGGCATAGACAGAGCCAGTTCCTGTGGGAATAGAATTCCCACTAGGGTACAGCCCAAGATTTTGGGCTACTGCCAAGAAGCAGACCAGTAACTGCAAAGTTGTAATTGCTGGCTGAAATTGTAGTGGATTAAGGTACAGCCACTGTGTGGAAGTTAAAAAAAGAGAGGTATGGGAGGGGTTAAAGGACAAGTAGTTGAAAGTGTGTGAGGGCTAAAGTTAACCTGTTACCCCACCTGCCCAAGGACAAATGACTTCTGAAATGCTGGGACTGTTTGAAGCTCATGTAAGATAACAAGACACGTTTTCTCTTCAATAAAGAAGGTTGGCTGCCCTGTCTGCATCAGTTGTGCATGGCCACATGTAGGCTGGAGGTAAGTGCAGGAAGTACATCAGGATGTATGCTTGCTCCTGATTAGGCAAAAGTGCAAAGAACCTTAGTTTTTTAGGGTTTTTCTTTATGAACTGCAGGGAGCCGATTTGAGTGGCTGCCATTTCAAGATGGCATTTGGCTCCGGCCTCGCTTGATATTAGGGTTGCAGTTCTTCCACCAGAAAACAGGGTGAGTTGTTGTGATCTAGCTGCCCACACTTCCCCTGACCGGCAGGGGAACTTCCTTGTGGTCTGTAATTGACAGGGATGTTCCCCTGCTTTCTTTCCTGCTGGTGGGTCTCCAGAAAGGCAGTTAAGGTATCAAAGTATCAAAGGTTGCTAGGCAGAATCCATATATAAACAGCTATAGTTCAGAGCTCGGGGCCCCTTGCTTTCTGCTCTCCCTTCAACCAAGAGGCTCCAATAAAGCATGATTTGAGAAGAATCCTTGTCGTGTGACTGTTCTTTCCTGCTGGCCAGGGAGTTCGCAGCAATGAGCACCTTAGTAACATTATTTGTACCATTCTCTAGGTAAGGTCCTGGCCAGTGTCCATGTTCTTGTCCAGTATTAAATAAAGCTTGATCTACTTGGACAATTTTGGATTTGCTTTTTCTCCTTGGAATTTTCAGGTTTATCAGGGTCTGGGGGTGGGAAATAAGAGTAAGTAATATACTTCTTTTCAATTTTAAGTCGTATTAAATTAAATTTATAGTCATAAAATTTACGATTAAAATGTGGAAAAAGAAATACAATGTACCTCTAAATCCTGCAATCTGGTAAATGCTAGTATCCCTCTTCTTCATAGAACACCTTGGGGATGAGATTTAGTTCCTAATACAAGAGAGAGTTTCATTGCCTTTGTTAACTGAAGAAAAGTTGATGGAGTGTGTATTCCCCAATCATTGGTTTAGGCCCAGGAAAAGAGTTTGAGCTTGAATGAAGTATTTTTTTTTTTTTTGGTCAAACTCTGTTTCTGTGGTAAAATATAATATTTAAAAGCAATTTGGGTTTGAAAGGGTTTATTTGGCTTATAGGTTACAGTTCATCATCAAGGAAAGGAATGATAAGAACTTGCAGTAGAAATCATGGAGGAATGCTGTTTACAGGGTGGCTCCCAGGCTCAAGTTTAACTACCAATCTCATTCAGCCAATGCTGATCTTCCTGGGGACTGGGTCACTTACATCAGCTAGCAATCAAAAACATACCCTACAGACTTGACATAGTCCTTTACAGTGGGGGCAATTCCTCAACTGGGGCTATCTCTTCCCAGCAATGGCAAAACTAACTTTAGCCATCAGAGAAGATTTTCTTGAATCATCATCATGAGAATAGGTTCATTGTATTTGTTATTTTTTCCTAAGAATTCCAAAAGAATCAAAGGTTGATCATCCTAAACACTAAACATACAAACTGAAAGAAAGGGGGAAACAGCCAACTTGTGAAAATCCTATACAATTTAGACAGAGTTATGTTTTGTAGAATTATAGGGACTATTTTCTACATTAGCTCACATAAAAAATACCTTTTTAAGAAGATTAATTAGACTCTTCTTTATGCAGTGTATTGTATTACCAAGGTCTTAAGGGAAGGAGTTCAATTAGCAGATAATTGCTATAGCCTTAGGAAGATCAGACAGTGGTTTTGATTAAAGCAGAAGAGGGTCAGTCTGCAAGGATTACAGGACATTTATTTAAAACTTCACAGAAGAAAATGATCATGGCTTGATAAAGGACTCAAAGAGGGGTGTGTAGAAAGAACAACAGATAAAGTTCATCAGAGTCATCTACAATTGAACAACTCATCCTAATGCAAGTTTAAGTGTAGGTGTTTAAAACAATTACTATTAGTTCAGTATTGGTATGTTTTCATAAAAAATAAATATGACAAAATTAGAAAAGACACTAGATTTGGGGGAAGTAACTGGCTTAGTTATTCAAACACTGTAGCTAGATAAATGTATATTTTTAGAGTTAGTGGTCAGGAAAGGGAAATTGGTTATTGGAAAATTTTCACTTAGTAGGAAATTGAAATATTTTCATATTAGTTTGAGTCGTATGCTTTTTTCTAAAGCTATTGATCAACATTATATCTCAGGCCTATCATACTGATTTATTTTATTAAATTTAACATAAAAATATGAAGTAATATCATCAGTACCTGAATATTTAATAGAATATCTATTTTTTCTAAATGTTTAAGAATAGAATAACAAAGAAAAAATGATCACGCGTAATCAAGTTTTAAAAAATTTAAATAATTGTAATCTAATTTTTATAGACATTTTCATTCAATTTGTTTTATTTGGACTTTTGTCTTTATCATGTATATATATTATATATTTACATTAATGATTTTGTGGGTGGGTATTGTGTGTATTTTCTTATTTTTTGTTTGATTACCTTTCTTTGTATATTTAGTTTTAAAGAGAGAGAAAGGGCATAGAGTTCCATGGGTGAGGAGGTAGGAAGGATCTGGGAAGAGTTTGGGAAAAGCTGTAAAAGAAAAATGCTTTGAACAATAAAAGATATAGTATAAAATATAATGAAAAATTAAAACTGGGGTTAATGCTTAAAGCAGAGATTCATTGAGAAATGTAGACAATGCAACTGTAAGCAAATCAACTAATTAGGGTTCATAGGCACTCACAAAGATTGAAGAAGCAATCATGGAGTCTGCGTGGGTCTGTGTAGGATATTTGTGTGTGTGTGTGTGTGTGTGTGTGTGTGTTTATGCTGTGGTTGTTTACTGTGTGGATTTTGAGAGACTCCTAGCAGTGAGGGAGTATCTCTGACTCTTTTGTCTACTCTTAGGACCCTTTTCTTCCTACTGAGTTGCTTCATGCAGCCTTGATAGGAGGGTTTGCACCAAGTCCTACTGCAGTTTGTTCTGAGTTTGGTTGACAGACCTGGAAGGTCTGTTCTTTTCTGAAGGGATATGGAGAAGTGGGGAGATGGGAGGCAAGGGAGTACAAGCAGGAAGAAGGGAAGCAAATCTGCACCTGGGATGTATTGCATGAGAGAAAAATTTTTAAAAATTAAGCAGATGGGATATTTAATCTAACTTAGTTTTATGCTTGAAAATCACAAAGGATTTCATAAATAGTAAGAAAAACAGAAATAAGTGTCATATATCCTCATTCTACTGGATGTGTGATGATGAAGATTCCTCATTGTGATATTCTAGAGTTGATTGCATTGGATCATGTTGATTGTGGGGTAGAAGGTAAAGTTTTTTCTTTGTTTGGATACAGAAGGCTTTAAATATACTTAATTTTTTTTTTAATTTTAAACATGAGTAAATGAGTTTTCACAACTCATTTTTGATCAGGAGTTATGAGGACATATCAGTTTTGGCACTTCTATCATTCATAGTAAGCCACAAACAGGATTTCCTATTGGGAAATTTGGTGTCATAAGTTTGTATTTCTTGCAGCACCCCATCTTCTTGGTTGAATGATCTTCACTATAATAATAATTATTTAAGCATGATTTATTATGTTGTAATGACATTGCATGTGTTATTTTCTTCTTTTATAATTATGTGGTGACAAATATAAGTTGTAATAAAAGACTGTCATTATGACCTATTTATTTTGTTAACTAACTTAATTATAGTTTCTTTAAAAAGAATATTAATATATTTTTTATTTCATTGTTAAAAAGTAAAATTCATATTTAAAATATGGTGTTCCTCAGATATTAAAGAGACCATATTATAGAATGTATATAATAATAGTAATAATAATAATGAATAATAACATTTAAATGGAGTTTAAAACAAAAATGTATTAATGACACAAAAATTGTGTGCTATTAAAACTAATTTGAGTATACTATAATTTTATTTTGATTATATTTTAACATGATCTTACATTATCTATCAAAAGTCATCATATGCATTAAACAAGATAGCACCTATGAATTTTACACCTAAAATGTATTTGTTGTTAGAAGCATTTTAGTATTCCTTTCTTTTTTCCTTTTTTTCTTTTTATTATTATTATTATTAAAAAATTCCACTTCCTCCCCTCCTCCCATTTCCCTCACCCATCCCCCCATTTCCCCTACCCCTCCCTCTCCAGTCCAAAGAGCAGTCAGGGTTTCCTGACCTGTGGGAAGTCCAAGGTCCTCCCCATTCCATCCAGGTCTAGGAAGGTGAGCACCCAAACAGACTAGGTTCCCACAAAGCCAGTACATGCAGTAGGATCAAAACCCAGTGCCATTGTCATTGGCTTCTCAGTCAGCACTCATTGTCTGCCACATTCAGGGAGTCCAGTTTGATCACATGCTCTATCAGTCTCAGTTCAGCTAGATTTGGTGAGCTCCCATTAGATCAGCCCCAACATCACAGTCGGTGTCCAAGGAGATGTCCCTAGCTAGTTCCTTGGGCAGCTGACAAGAGGGAGCCTGAAATGGCCCTATCCTATTGCCATACTGATGAATATCTTGCATATCACCATAGAACATTCATCTGGCAATTGATGGAGATAGAGACAGAGACCCACATTGGAGCACTGAACTGAGCTCCCAAGGTCCAAATGAGGAGCAGAAGAAGGGAGAACATGAGCAAGGAAGTCAGGACCATGAGGGATATTTCTTTCTTTTTAAAATATTTTTTTTTCAAAAACAAAACAGTCTTTTTTTTTTTATTTTACATACCAATCCCAGTTCTCACTCCCCCTCTCCTCCCATTTTCTCCAGCTACCCCCATCCACTCCGCAGAGAGGGAAAGGCACATCACTCTGGTTAAAGTCCAAGGCACCCCCAACTATATCCATGATGAGCAAGATATCCATCCATAGAGAATGGGTTGCCAAAAATTAGTACAAGTAGCAGGAATAAATCCTGGAGTCACTGCCAGTGGCCCCGCTGTCTGCCCCAGCTATACAACTGTCACTCACATTCAGAGGGTCCAGTTTGGTCCTATTGCTGATTCTTTCTCTTTTTAGCTGGAGTTGGTGAGCTCCTATTAGGTCAGCTAAACTGTTTCAGTGGGTGTCACCATCATGGTCTTGACCTCTTTGCTAATATTCTCACTTCTCCTCCTCTTCAACTGGACTTTGGGACCTCAGTCCAGCAATTTGCTGTAGGTCTCTCTGCCTTTGTTCCATTAGCTGCTGGATCAAGATTCTATGGTGACATTTAAGATATTTCTCACTCTAACTACAGGGCACAGTCAGTTTAGACACCCTCTCCACTATTGCTTAAGGTCTTAGCTGACAAGACACATGGTATCCGGAAATAGATAAGCAGGCTGTCAAATCTTGCCAAGACAGGGTAAGATGGTTTTGAAAAATTTCCTGCCTCTCAAAATGGTATGTCAGTTATTGTAGGCCTTAGCCAAAGTTGGTTGCTTAACACTGCAAATGATTGCCAAGTATCCAGTTGTCTCTGCCATTTGTTGTACATTTTGAAAGTTGCTTGATTGCATTTCCTGGTTACTTAAGTAATATTATTTCCCATCTCTGATTTTTGATGGGGTTGAAGACTATATAGTTGTAGTTACTTTCCTCTCATGACTTGGCCAAGTAATTTATTATACAAGACTTAAACTAGTTAGGATAGGATAATTATTGAATATATTTGTTCTTATTGTATATAATTTTGTATTAAGCTTAGAATCTCTTTATTTATTTATTTATTAAAGATTTCTGCCTCCTTCCCGCCACCGCCTCCCATTTCCCTCCCCCTCCCCCAATCAAGTCCCCCTCCCTCGTCAGCCTAAAGAGCAATCAGGGTTCCCTGCCCTGTGGGAAGTCCAAGGACCACCCACCTCCATCCAGGTCTAGTAAGGTGAGCATCCAAACTGCCTAGGCTCCCATAAAGCCAATACGTGCAGTTGGATCAAAAACCCATTGCCATTGTTCTTGAGTTCTCAGTAGTCCTCATTGTCCGCTATATTCAGCGAGTCCTGTTTTATCCCAGGCTTTTTCAGACCCAGGCCAGCTGGCCTTGGTGAGTTCCCAATAGAACATCCCCTTTGTCTCAGTGTGTGGGTGCACCCCTCGCGGTCCTATGTTCCTTTCTCGTGCTCTCTCTCCTTCTGCTCCTGATTTGGACCTTGAGATTTCTGTCCGGTGCTCCAATGTGTGTCTGTCTCTGTCTCCTTTCATTGCCTGATGAAGGTTAATATTCAGGATGAAGGCTTAGAATCTCTTATTTAAGCAAAAGGGAGAGGTGCTATAGAAAGTCTTACAGCCAGTGGTTACCTGTCCACTGAGGCCTGAACTCTTATGCTATCTATATAAGCCGATGTAGAGCATGCATCTGATCTCTGTTTGGCCTTTTTTATCCGGTTGCAGGATTCAGTTTCTGATATCCATTCAAGCAGAGTATTCTTTTTTTTTTGTTTTGTTTTTTTTGTTTTTGTTTTTTTTTTTTGTTTTTCGAGACAGGGTTTCTCTGTGGTTTTGGAGCCTGTTCTGGAAACTAGCTCTTGTAGACCAGGCTGGTCTCGAACTCACAGAGATCCGCCTGCCTCTGCCTCCCGAGTGCTGGGATTAAAGGCGTCTGCCACCACTGACCGGCCTCAAGCAGAGTATTCTGACGTGTGAGGTCAGTTAAGTTCATTTGAGTCATGGCATCTGTTAATTCTGTTATTTTATCTCTTAGGTTTCTGTCTCGTTGATCTGTCCATTGTGGAGAGTGAGGTTTTTATGTCTCCTACCATAAATGTGTGGGGTTTGATGTGCAATTTAAGCTCTGTAATGCTTCTTTTACATATGTGGGTGCTTAATCTGCTCAGTACTGTCACTCTTTGTGTCTCAGGAAACCACTCAGGTCTCTCATGGCCTGCTCTCTTGGTCTGCTCTCTTGATCTTCTGTCTTTATCTACTCTGGGTAGTCACAACCTGTGCGTCAGAGTTCCTCTGTGGTTGCGGTGGAATAGGTGGGTTTGGTGGTAAAGTTGGACTTGTAGCTTGTAGGGTTTAGTCAATGGGGTGGAGTTTTAGAGGAGCTTTCCTTCAGGAAGCATTCCTGTTGGCTGGTTAGAGAAGCTGAGTATCTCAGTATTTCTATAAGAGGTAAAGGACTCGGGTTTCTTGGAATGCTTACTGTAATTTACATACACTGTGATACCTTATAATGATGTGACTAGGACATGAAAGTAGGTATTCTACTTGCTCATATCTATGCTCCTCCAAACGTTGATGCTGTCTGGCTTCCAGAATAAACTATGCATACATGTAAATGTGACCACAATGTTTGGGAACTGCTTTCCAAAACTAGAGAACTAGGGTCCTTGCTACAAGAAATTATCAACAAATTCTGTCTACAGCTCCATGTTCTGTTTTCAATGATGGAATCATGCTTGGTAAAGAAATATGCAAAATGAGTCACTCTCTTTTCTCTTCCAAAGATTTCACGTGTGTATATACCCTGTAATTTCAGGTAGGATAGAGACTAATGACTATATTGTCTTGAAATTAAACAATGAAATAAAAATTTTAGGTATAAATTAGATACATAGGCTTCTAAATTACTTGAGACATTAGGAAGATCTATTATTTTATTATTTTACTTGATTGTTTAATAACATACTTGAAAAAATACAAAATGATTATAAAAATACACAATAATTAAAAGTAAAATGTTGAATATAACTGTAATTATAGCTATCACAGTTGTCTTGGTTTCTAAATTATTTCTCAGTATTGCATGATTGTTTTCAGAAAGTCTGTAGGGAAAAGCTATTTGAGATTTGGTGTTCTTCACTGCAGCTTACATAACACATGCAGAGGAATCTTGTCTCAAATCACTTTCTGCTTTATATAATTATATAAAATTAGATTACTAATTTAACTTCTTCCTACTAGAACTTTAAAATCGCCTTGTAGACTATCAGAATCATCTCCTTATTTCTTTCATTTCTTAGGTCCTCAGTTCATAAATCTAAGGCTGTAAATTATATTTTATCACTTTATGTGTCTCAAAATGTGTTTTATTCATGTTTTGTTCCTAATGTTATGCTTGGATGACATCTCTCCTCAGCTGGATAGCTGAATCAATTTCTAATTGGCTTCACCACAACGATGAACTCTCCAAAGTCCAGCTACCCAAACCTTTAGGCAAAGCCCTGATTTAGTGCTGTGTAATATTACCTTCTGTTTAAGATGTTTTCAATGCCTAAGAAATTGAATATATTAACTGTAAAAAACTATAAAATATGCTTTGAATGAGTCTAACTTCTATTATGTCTGACCTCTCAGCTAAATGTTTTCTCAACCTTGATCAAATTCTTGACATGTTTTTTTTTTTCAATTTCATAATTGTTGGATATTACACTAAGCTGGAAGGAGGCTATTGATTGAGAAAGGCAGTCTTTCATAGTGAAACTCTCCTACTGTATAGAAATGGGAAAATAGAAACAATCATAAAAATCCAACCTCTTTTCCAGAAATTTCTGATTCATGTGAGTGTTCCTTGGATGTAAAAGTCAAAGTAGACTTGTTTGAGTTATGCTAATCTTATGTTTTCCTAGGAAAGTTATTGAATACTAGCTAGTAAGTTTTATCCAAGAATGGCCTTTAAGAATGAAAAAAAAGTTTAACAACAGAAATTGGAAAACCAGCAGAGCAGAGTACGATTTCACATCTGAGGAAACTAGAAAGCAAAGGCATGATTTCAAAATGGAATTTTTATTTAAATAAAGATGCCTTCACCAATGTGCCTATATCAACATCCTAAAGGAAAGTCAAGGGATGTCAGTTATGCAAGTGATTCTTCTATGAATTGTGCAGGTTGGTGAGGCACTAAAACCAATGTAAACTGTAAATTTCTGCAACTTTACTTCCTGTAGTCAAGAATGTGACTTAATCAGTGTAATGAGGCCTAGATAATTTGATTCCCTTTAAAATATATACAGAAAACAATGCAAGTGTCTTGTTTTTCATTTAACCCACATGGTTTATGACATACTTTATGTAAAGTCCACTTCAGGAAACTGAATCAGACTATAATCCTGGAAACTCTCACTTTAAAACTATTGTGCATGTATTCTGAAAATAATTCTGAATAATCTCATATTACTTGATAAAAATTCATGCAGAGAATGCCCAAGTAACTTCCCTGCATTAAGGACATACAATATCATCATTGATGTTTAGATTAAAATTATTAGAGTAAGTTATATCCAACAAAATGTAAACTATAGGGCTTTACCTTAAAGATGAGAAGGGAGCAGGCTGAGGGAAAAAACAATTGGGGGTGGAAAGTACTGCTTACAGTATTTGAGTGAATGAACCTAGCAAATGAACCTAGTAAATGAATCTACTTTTGATATTCTGGTAAAAGTTTATACCAAGGAAAAGTTATAGTAGCATTTTTATTGCCGATAACAGAATAATCCTCTACTGTTTCAGTTTTCTAGCTAAGGACCCGAGATGAATAACAGCTGAGATTTGGTGGTACTCTACCAGCCAGCTTTTTTTTTTTAATTTATTTACTTATTTATTAAAGATTTCTGTCTCTTCCCCACCGCCGCCTCCCATTTCCCTCCCTCTCTCCCAATCAAGTCCCTGTCCCTCATCAGCCCAAAGAGCAATCAGGGTTCCCTGCCCTTTGGGAAGTCCAAGGACCACCCACCTCCATCCAGGTCTAGTAATGTGAGCATCCAAACTGCCTAGGCTCCCACAAGGCCAATACATGCAGTAGGATCAAAAACCCATTGCCATTGTTCTTGAGTTCTCAGTATTCCTCATTGTCCGCTATGTTCAGCGAGACCAGTTTTATCCCGGGCTTTTTTCTTTTAAATGGCTTTTGGAATATATCTCTTAATTTAAATTTTTAAATTACTCTGATTTCTATTTTGACTTCCAAAGGTACGTGTCAATCTCCAAAATGCTGTCTGACTTAACTGTGTATTGTGACCTATATTTCATGATAATTTATTTAGTTCCTTTCTGGTTCATTTTCATTGGGGAGCACTGGCTATCATGATAATTACCCATGAAGCATTTATTTTATTTTACTTGAGTTGATAAATATAAAGTACTGAGTATAGTTCATTCAACACGTACCTTTTGTATGTTTATGATATTCAAGGACAATGTTGCCAAAGTCCTGAACAATCAAGGAGGTTTATCTTTAGTTCATACAATGAGAGAAAGTTATTAAAATTTTCCATATAGTTTTGTTTCTTACTTGTACATTTATGCTCTATTTGCCAGTGTTTGCATCCAGAGTCATACACTGGTGATGAACTTGCACAAAATGCGGAGCGTCTTCATGTTCTCATGTTGTCGTGGAGTACTTCCATTCACTGCTCTCTGCTCATCACCCAAACATCATGTCTTATAGTATCCCATTCATTGTCTGTTTGTTTTGTGGTAAATAGAGTTGAAATATAGTTGTAAATAGGGTCTGGCTAAAGCATTAACTTTGAATTGTAAAGTTGCATGTTACTTGTCTGTTTGAATGAGAAATAACCCCCCAAAACATGTAAGTGACTACTTGATGCACTGTTGGTGGCACTTTTGTGGAAGTTATGGAATCGTTAGGAAGTGAAACAACATTGGGAGGTTGACTTTCAGAGTCTATAGCCTTTCTACATTTCCAGTTTTCTCTCTCGAAGTCATGTTTTAGGTTGAAGATATAATCTCTCAATATTAGTTACCTTGCTGCCATGTCTCCTCCAATATTGTGGATACTCTTTCTAAAACCAAAAATCCAAATAAACTCTTTTCTATGTTTCTAGTTGTTTTTGTTTCTGTTGTTTGTTTGTTTTTGTTTCTCAACTTGATGCAAGCTAAAGTCATCTGGGAAAAAGAATCTTCATTGAGAAAATACCTTCATCTGATTGCCTAAAGCTCATCCATAATCAAAAATAGTAGCCCTGGGCAGAAGGTCCTGGGAAGTTCAATAAAAGAAGATGAGGAAGCCATGGAGACCAAGTCAGCAGCTAAGCAGTGTTCGTCTATGATTCCTGGTTCAGTGCCTGCCTCCAGGTCCCTGCTTAGAGTTTCTGCTATGACTTCCTTCAGTAATAGATGTTAATTGAAGTGTATAAGCAAATAAGTACTATCATTCACAATTTATTTTGGATCATTGTGTTTTATCACAGGAATAGGAAGAAAATTAAAGCTCACCTTGGTCACAAATTGCTATCACAGTGAAAAGTTTTTGCACCCCATTAAGACTCTCCACTGATGCAATAATCTGACTTAGATCAAATCAAACAATTAGAAAAAGCCCAGGTTTAATATATACGATTGCTCCCTCATGGCTTTCCAGCCTCAACAGCAAGGACAGAAAAGGAAGACCAGAAATACATGTGTTTGTTCTCTGGGGATCAGTTTAAATATCCTATAGAAGTCGTCTTGAGTATCTCTTGGAAGGGGTCATTGTTTGGTGGGCTTTCTCATGGGTGGAGTCTGGACTGTGGAGATTCCTAGGGGAGGGCATTTGGAGTGGAACTTCCACTGAACATTTTAGACTACTTGCATATATCAATTCCAGAGGCTGGGGTGTGGCTTCCATAGAAACAAACATTCCAGACTCTTTGGATAAATCTATGCCAAGGGCTGGGGAGAAACCTTTACCAAAACATACAGCAACAAAAGTGTCTAATACAATAACAAACTATGAGAAATATATTTAACAAAGTAACAAGACACGAGATTATCATAAAATTCAATACCCTTCATATTTATGAATGACAAACATAACAATAAAGAAATTAAAGAAATAATCTCATTCATAAGAACCTCAAAATATATTTTGGAATAAATCTAAACAAGGAAGTAAAAGGCTTGTACAATGAAAACTTTAAGACATTGAAGAGAGAAGTTGAAGAAGAGGCCAGAAAGTGGAAAGTTCTCCCATGCACAGAAATTAGTCAGGTTAATATTGTAAAAAATATCAAGCCAATCGAAAGCAACATATAGATTTAACACAAATCCTATCAAATTTCTAGCATAATTCTTTGCCAAAATTGAAAACTATAATCTTGAAATTCACATAGTAACATAGAAGGTCTAGTATAGCAATTCTTAAAAAAAAAAAATCTGCTGGAATCATCACCCTCCACAGATTTCAGATATACTACAGAGCATTAGTAATAAAAACAGCATGGTATGAGCATATAAACAGACATATTTCATTGATTAATGGAAAAGCATTGAAGATCCACATATAAGTCCACAGACCTATGGTCGCCTCACTCTTACAAAGAGGCAACAAATGCCCATACTAGCCAAAAGGCAGCCTACGCATGGGAGAAGTTTTTGTTGTTGTTGTTGTTTTTCCCAACTAAATACCTGCAGAATGTTGGTGTCTAGGATAAGTGAAGAACTAAAACAAATACAATCTATGAACATAACCAAACCAATAAGGAACTGGGTTGTGAACTGAAAGTTGTTTGAGTAAGAATGGTCCCCATAGGCTCATATATTTGAATGCTTAGTGACCAGGGAATACCACTATTTGAAAGGATGAAAAGGATTAGGAGTTGCAACCTTCTTGGAGGAAGTGTGTCAATTGGGTTATGCTTTGAGGTTTCAGAAGCCCAAGCAGTCCCCGTGCCTCTTTTTCTCTGCCTTTGGATAATGATGTAGCTCTTTGGTACTACTCCAGTGCCTGCCTGCTTGCCATGATGGTAACTGAATTGAACCTCTGAAACTGTAAGCAAGCCTCCAATTAAAAGTTTTCTTTTTATAATAGCTGCGTTGGTCATGGTGTCTTTTCAAAGCAATAGAACGGTGACCAAGATAGTACTAAAGGGATTTTTCAAAAAAGAATACAGATGTGTGATAAAGAGTTACATATTTTTAATATTCAACATTTTGGTCATGGGGAATATAAATTAAAATTACATTGAGATTTTGTCATATCCTCATCATAATTTCTACATTAAAAAATGATAACAAATACAGGTATGAGGGTAGAAAAATGAGAATGCTTATTCACTTCTAGGAAAGCAATGTAGTTTAGGCATCAGGGAAATCAGAGCGGAAGTTCCTCTTATAGAGTCACAGGGAAGTGAGAGATACCACCACCCCACTCATCAACACCTGAGGCAGGTGGGAGAGCTGGCCCTGAAGTCATGAGAGTTGTCCATGATGCCACCAGCTGCAAGACTCAGGAGAGCAGGCCCTGCACCTTACCTGGGCAGCACAATAGAGCTAATCCTGTTGATAGAGGTATGGAAGATCCAGCACCGAAATTGTGAGCATGGGAGAGCTGGCCCCACTACTCATCTACCACATAGAAGTGTGGATGGAGAAGAGATCTCTCCCATACCCTCCACTCCTTACTCCCTATGACAGATGAAAGAACTGACTATTCCCATTATCAACTGCAGCACTCACAAAAGCTGACCATGCTCCTCATCTAAGCAGCACAGTAGAGCTGACCTGTTGGCGGAGGCTTTGGTGAGAGCCTTGAGTCTGTGAGAGTAGGATAACTGACCACACCCCCTTATGTGCCATGTTGTAGAAAGGGCAAGGGAAAGATGCTCTCCTCACCTTAACCCTGCCACCTGCAGTGGATGAGGTAGCTAATTTTCTCCCTTAGCAGCTGCAGTTCTTGAGCAAGTGGATCCTACACCTTTCCTGGGGAGTACTGTGGAGCTGCCCTTGTTGGCAGATGTGTAGGTGAGCCGGTCGCAGTGTTGTGAGCATGGGAGAGCTCTTCCCATCATTCATCTGTCATGTGGCAGCATGAGCAGGGTAGAGTGTCTGTCTACTCTGTGCCCATCAACACCCGAGGCAGGTGGGAGAATTAACCCTGTGGTCATAAGAGCCAGAAAGCTGTCCCTCCACCTTATCAGCTGCAGTACTTGGGAGAGTGGCCCCCTATATCTCACATGGTCAACATAGTCATGCTGGAGCTGAAGGTAGAGGTGTAGGAGAACCAACCCTGAAAACTTGAAAGTTGGAGAAACTGTCCCACCCCTTGCTGAAAGGGTTGAACTAACCAGGACCATTATTGAGGAGTTGCTCACCCTGGTGGTGAAGACTAGGGAGAACTGGTAGGTTGAACAGACATACAACTACCCTGGCCCAGAACCAGGGTTATGTGTTGGCCCGCCCTAACATCCACTCTATCTGTGATCTGCTAGAGCATAGGGGGCTGGGGCATTGCAGACCCAGGGCTGCATGATCTCCATCACACAGAGCAACAACTGCATCTGCAGGAAGAGTCCTGCTGAGGGGCCTGCATTGATGATGAACAGAAACCAGTGGCTTTGAACCAGACCTATGATTCTTTGCTATGAATGCTGGCATGTAAAAATGTATGGATAAAAGGGTTTACTGCATGATTCATTGTGTCACACTGCAGCCCCTATGATGAGATTTTCCTTTTCTTAATGTGGGATCCTGGTCTGTATTCTGTCAATCATATTTTAAATAAATCCTGATTGCCTAGTAGCCAGGCAGTAAGTGCAGGCAGGAAAACCAGACAAGAAGTAGAAGTGGGTCAAAAAGAGCAAGAGAATTCTGGGAAGAAGGAAGTTAGTTCCTCTGCAGTCTTGAACCTACCACAGAAGAGGCAAGATGTGACTGCCCCACTAAATAAGATACTGAGCCACATGGGTAAAACAGATAAGAATAATGGACTATATAAGTTATAAGAGTTAATAAGAAGCCTGAGATAATGGGCCAATCACTTTATAGTTAATGTAGACCTCTGTGTGTTTTCTTTGGGATTTAAAGATTGCGGGAACTGGGCAGGACAGAAAACCTCTTAACAACATTTTCTTCCTCTTTAAAATGTTTCTCTCAAATTTTATTTGTTTTTATTTTATGGAAGGAGAGGGATGAGTGGGATGGGGAGGTATAATGTGAAAGACACAAATAATAAATAAAATAAATTTTAAAGAAAACTAAAGGTAGGTATATAACATGACACATCTGTGTCACCTCACACATATACCCAAAGGACTATACTTCTTACTACAGAGACACTTCTTTATTCATGTTCATTGTTGCTCTTCAAAATAGCCAGGAATGGAAATATTCTATATGTCTCTTATGGGATATTTGATCACACTGTGAAGATGTGTCACTGTTTTACCTCACTTGTCTAAGACGTCTTCTGACTGGTTCATTAAAGAGACAATAAATAGACAATAACTAGGCAGGCAAGGATAGTGGGATTTCTGGGGAGAAATTGGAACTTCAGGGGGCTGGGGCAGAGAGGTGAGATTCACCAGCAAGATGCAAAGAAAGTTTGACAAAAGTATGGAAGAGAGGTAACATGACATGTGATAGAATGTAAACCAATATAAACTGATTAATTTAAGTTATAAGAGCTAGTTGTGGACAAGTCTAGGTAAGCTAAGGCCAGGCTATCATACTTAATAAGTCTCTGCATCATTATTTGGGAGCTGATAGTCTAAAGAATGTCTGACTACAGATGTTTTCCAAGTAATGAATGGATAATGAAATGTGGTAAACCTATACAATAGAATATTATTCAAATGTAAAGAAAAGTAAAATTTGCAGACAAATGAGTAGACATGGAAATAACACTTTTGTATGATGTCAGTCATTGAGGTTTTTATTTCTACTTCTCCACAATCCCATTTAACAAGGAAAAGTAAGTGAAGAAATGCGTGCCATAAGCCAGAGGTTTTAAAGTCAGATTTCTCACGCAGAAAGGGTACAACTCTTTATTTTTTGTTTGAAAGTAAAAAGATTTATAGCACAATACTAGGACTGCAAAGATGACTCAGCAGCTAGAGCTCTTTTCTGGCTTGCAGAGGACTGCAAAGGGGGTCTCAGCACCTATGTTGAGTTCTTGTCTCCGGATTCACAGTAACCAACACTCTTTTCTAGCTTCTGCACACAGTTGCATACACACAGAAGATTACAATGCACACAGATTTTAATTATTTTAGTAAAAAAAGGAAATAGAAACTATTCTGATACCCATATGGCTATATATCCTCTGTTATCCAAGTAGAAGTAGGAGAGAATGAGCATCATTCAATAAGAAAAGCAAAAATTAAGAGAAGAATTTTTTGTTCTATTGCAATCCCTATGAGCATATGTGTTCTATGACTGAGAAATTTGGCTAAATGAATCCATAATTGTTTCCCTTATGTTTAATTTATTTCAAATTACCATGTAAAAAGGCCTGAACCACAGAATGCTCAAAAATTCAGCAATTTTATGCTGCATGTTTGTTTTTCTGGAATGTTTTACTATTTAGATTTAACAGTATCTTGATGTATTTGTTACTATAGCTTCATCATTTTTAAGAAAATGACTCATTGTTTAACTGAAGGACCTTTATATGCAAATGATTCATTTATACTGTTATCCTGTAAGCTGCTTTTATTTATTTAATCAAGAATTTTTTTCTATTGCTACTATCAAATATATTTTTTAATTGACAATAAACAATCGGCTTGGAAACATTGAATATTCACTTAATATAATACCTCTAATATACCTTTTCAGTGTCTCTTACAATACTTAAATAGAGAATGTAGTTCTCAAACAAAGACGATTTTAAATGTGAGACAGCACAAGCGATTCTCCAGTTGCCATGATAACTGGTTTTATTGTACATAGCACAGACATACAATGCAAGGAAAAGAATATATCAAAGAAGACATTTTCTCCAAAGTGTCACATCTTGTTTAATCCAAATATTGAATTACAGATGATAACTTTTGAATCTTATTGCAAAAAGAACCAGAAAAGAGAGATTTTAAAGTTTTATGTTGTAGTACAAACTTCAGTAACAATTTAAAAATTTGAATGTTATGCTGGATGACTGGGATGGATGCTGGTACCTGGTGTCTTCATTTTGCACTTTCTCATCATCAGTTTTTATTTGTACATTCAATGTATTTCTAAACTCCTTATATCAATGTTTGGCAATAATATGCAGCGTTAAATGCAGGTAGAGATAATGCTGTGACTTTATCTATATTTTCTAAAATATTGCCATGCTTAATCCTTTCAAATAAAATATCAGTGGTACTCGATACTCAGCAATAAATTGATCTATCTTTTTATACTTCTCTATATTCATATGCTTTAGGAATCATATTTAAAAGGAAATATTAAAATGCATTTCCATAAAGAATCGTAAGTAAATTTAGAGTCAGATCAAAGAATATGCTGACTAGCTTTGAAAAATACCTTAATTTATTGTACTTGAAAATAATATATTATTAGCATAAAATATTTCTAGCCCAGAGAATAGTATTAGGTGAAGTATGTCTACAATTTAATTTGCAGAATGGTCTGTGCAGCAACTTTGAGCATTTTTGATACTTCCTCAATCATAACTTGACATGTGTTTCTTAACACCCTGGAAATAAAAAGGGTTCTTAGGAAGTTCAATAGCAGAGGGATATGTGGTTCAATACCCACATTTTAAAAAAATAGTTTCTGGACTACATGTGGTTGAAAGACTTTCTCCTTTTTACAGAAATCTGTGCAATTCCAAAACAAAGTAAATTTGTTTTGCTGAATATGGATTTTTTCCAATATAATTTCATATGTCCAAACTTCTCTAAAATTTTAATTGAATGTGTTATGCTTTTTTAAATCAGATTTTTGAATTTTCTAATCCTCAAACTTATTTTACAGGGAATAATCTAGCATTCAAATTTTTTTTTTGTGAGGGATGATGATAGAGTACTTTGAAGTTTTAATACAGAGGAACTTGATTTAAAACAATAAACAGCCACATAAATTCACATATTTAAGTTATATGGTTTATGGTAAAATTAATAAAATGGTATTTGTACTTTCTATCAAACTAAAAAAGAATTAAATGATAGCAACAAACATACAAAACAACCTTTGTATAAAAAGGAATTTGATGAACCAGTACTATCCATGAAATATTTCTGCACATTAATTGGTCATCTCCTGCACTTATTTTTAAATGTCAGCCTCTACACCTGTTAGGGATATGTATAAAATTATAAAAGTTCCTTACAGTGTTCTAATTCAGATAATTGTTTACTGATCAGTAACACTGACATCACCCACGAACATTCTCAACATGTTTAATCTAGCCCAAGCTCCAGAATTCTGTGCTTATGTGTGTATTTTAACAAAATACTCACGTGATGTTGAGTCACATCGAAGTATAAAAGAGCTTCTATGGAGGACATAGAGATAACTTGTCACATCATAAAGAAGCCATGTAGCAACGCCGGAGGCGGATGGAACTTTACCCGGTGAGCCACTGGCTCGTGGCAATACATAGATTAATAGAAATGGGGTCAAATTAAGGTGTAAGAGTCAGCCAAGAAGAAGTTAGAGTTAAGGAGTCAAGCAGTGATTTAATTAATGCTTTTTCTGTGTGATTATTTCGGGGCTTAGGAGCTGGGAACACAACAAGTGGCTTTTTTACTACAAGTTGGCATACCAACATGGTGGCTCTGCTTGACTATGCTCTTCTTTCTCCCAGCATTCAGTCCAGTCCTCCCTGCCTAGCTCTGCAGGCACACCACACCCTGCTCTGCTATAGGCTCAAAGCAGTTTTTTATTCATTAATAGTAATCACAGCATACAGAGGGAAATCCCACATCATCAACTTACCACCTCTTTCACTGAACATTCCATCATGCTCACAAACATGTGGGAGCTCAAATCTACCTATATGTATTTAAACGGAATGAAAATAGAAATAATGACATTTACAATCAGCTTGTGTATTGACTGCTTGATATATGCTGTTCTGTGCATTATTTCAAGACAACGTTGTTGCAGTCTTTGACAGGTGATATGATTCATACTGCCAATGGCTTATATAACACAAGTAAAACTAGTCATCTCAGCTTTCCCAAGACAAACAACATAAACAAGAGCAAACATGCTGATCTATCTTATTAGAATTATTAAATAAATCCCTCAATAATCTTGCTGAGTTTAATTTTACTCTCAGAACAATACAGTCAATGTACGAATTTTTCTCTAAGTTTTGTGCTTAAAATCTTGTAACCAAGCCCTATATGTTTCAGAGAAGTCTTTCTTCACTTCCTTGATGAGTTTCTGGATAGATTAGTACTCTGATTTTAGACTCCTTCTAAATAATATTATTTGAATAGCTTGTATAATGTTATTTTTCAGCTTCTAGAATGTTCTTTCTCCCTTTATTCATATGATGAGCTTCAGTTCCTTGTTTAATGCTTGCTTCCTCACATTCTGAAAGAAGCTTTCTTAGACACTTGAATCTATTTTACTTATATAGCCTATCTTATTTTGAATATCAGGTCCTGCTCCATTGTTTTGGTACACACTTTTAATCTTAACACTTGGAGACAGAGGCAGGTGGAGATATTTGATTTGAAGCCACACTACTCTACAAAGTGAGTTCAAGAACATCCAGATCTGTTATACAGAGAAACGCTGCCCCAAAAAGAAAAAAGAAAGATGCCTAGAGATAACTGCAAACACTCAACACTGACATGCGGTCTCCAAACATGTTTGCATGCATATGCCCACTCATGAGAACATGAACACACAAAAAATAAATAACAATAACACGAAAAAGATCAATAACTTCAGCAACAACACTTTAGAATGTCTTCTTCCTTACAAGGTGAAAGCAACAGGAACTAATATTAAAATCTATCATCAGATTCTCACATACATTGAACAGAATTGAGAATCCCCTTGCTCTTCTGTATTATGTCTTTAATTCATATTTTGATGTGGGATGTCTCTCTATATGTTGTGAATATGTTTTATTAAAATTGGTTAATAAAGAAGCTGAGTTGGCCAACATTCAAGTAGAATAGAGCCAGGAGGGAAATCCAAATATAATACGGGGAGAAAAAGGGTGAAGTCAGAGAAAGACGCCAGCAGCTGCCAGGGAAGTAAGATGTGAGATAACAAGCCAGGAACCTTGTAGTAAAATATAGAATGATAGAAATGAGTTAATTTAAGTTATAAGAGCTAGTTAATAATAAGTTGAGCTAATAGTCCTAATGGTTTGTAATTAGTATTAAGCCTCCGAGTGGTTATTTGTTAACTGTTGGGCAGGAAAGGAAACATCAGTTACAAATGACAAATAGTGTCTGATGTGGATCCACATAAGTCCTAAAAAAATATTAAAAAGGTGGTAAACACAAAGAAATGGACCCACACTGGGCTTCATAGTCTCTCATGCCAGTCACAGCACAGAGATACTTCTCCAGACAACCCCCTGTGAGATGGAGCTAGCTGCCAACCACCATTGGCTGAGCCTCATGTCTGGTTCCTGCAGCCTTTTTACACTGGCAGTGGTAAAGGTGCTCCCAGCTGCTGCCTCTGGGCTTGAGAGCACAGCTGCAGGCTGGAGAGGACAACAGAGGCACGTACTACATGATGTATTTAGGGATTTAGATCATACAGTCAAAAGGGTTAGAAACACACAGTAAGAACAGTTTTAGACAAAAAGGCCTCTAAACTAGTCACAGTGTGTTTGATAAATATGAATAGTTCTGGGAGAGAGGGAGGATAAAGGATAGACAGAGTCATAGGTTTAAAAAATAATTTAAAGTTAATAAATAGAGGTCCTTCAAAAGAAATAGAGTAATAAAAATTATAATAAGCCACATAAAATGGAAAATACACAAAGAGTCTGAATAATGCATATTATTGTGTTTTCTTTGATTTTTTGACTGTTACTGAACTACCTACAGACATTTGATTCTGGTAGTTACTAAGCTAAAACAAAGTAAAAATATTATGGGTTCAAAATTTGGGTCTATGTATATTTTCCTTTGGAAAAGAAGTTCTGCTTTTGTTTCCAGAGATGATAAAAAGCTATGTATTCCTTCCAGGCTAATGTGGTTTGACCCTGTAATATCTCCTGAAATGTCTCTGATGGGAGTTATGACCCAGGTGATCAAACATCTAGAACAGGTTCAAGGCAACTGACTGAGACTATGCAACCTCACAGACTACTACAGCCAATATTTAACCATAATTCTAATTTTCTCCAGGCCCCCATAAGATTGCTAATGCACCCAGTCAGCAAGAAATGTATAAAAAAAAACTATGGCCAAATTCCCAAAACGTTGTTTATAAATGATTGTTTTTATTTAAGGTTGGTTGATTATAAATGATTAATGATCATAGACAATATCTTTCTAAAGCAAAAGGGGGGTATGATACCTAAATGATGAAAAAAGTAGATTATTAAATCTTCTTCAATCCAAAAGGCAACTGATAATCTCAAAATACTTTACATTGGCATGGATTTTGGTTTGCTAATACAAATTTAAGGTCAATTTTGTTATACTATATGTATATTTCTACTCTTGTTTAAGGTATGTTTATACACCTCATTTAAAATGGAATGTATAAATTAATAGCCATTTATAATAGACAAACTTATAGGCATGTTAGGTTTTCTAGGTATACAAAGAATTATTTCACATGAATAGATAACATTGAAATACTTCAAATACTTACAGAATATGGCATTTAAAATGTTTTAATAACTTGGATTTCTTTGAATGTGAGATGTCTGCTCTTGGCAACCACAATTACTTCAAGAAGATAATGGGCATAAAAGAATCTCCTTATGGAGTTTGCCTTCAATGTGGCAAGACTAGCCTTTTGGGCCAGAAATTGCGCTGGCCTGGACTTCCTGGCAATATACTGTATAACCTGGATATTCAGGATTCACAGTAAAACAACTGCTTAACAAGATATCTTTTAGATATTCTAGATTGATACCCAAAGTTAATTACTCCAATGCTGAGGAGATATTTTGGGTGACTGTCCAGGCAGCCAGTTGCTTCTGTCATTTATTGTATCTTTTGGAAGTAACTTGCTTTCAATTCCTGCTTACTTGGATAGTATTATCTTCCTTCTCAGGTCTTTTATGGGGTTGAAGATTAGATAGTTACAGTTACAATTCTCTCATGTCTTTGTTAGGGCATATTAGATACAAGACTTAGACTCTTCATGATAGGACAGCTTTTGGGATAACCTCTGCAATTTGCCAATTACCTACAGCCTGAACATTTAGAATGTGTTCCTTGCTTCATGTTGTTCTTATTGGCTTATGTTCATCTTGCACAGTACCTGATAATTGTTCTTAATGTAGATAATTTTATGTTAGGGTTAGAAGAAAAAGAGAAGTGTTATGGGATTTTGATCTGTTTAGTCATTGAATTTTGGGTTAAGTCCTAGGATATGGTCTTGACTGCATACATGACTGATTAATATGGGGGGGGGTCTGGTGCTCTCTTTCTCTCTCCCCTCCCCTTTCTCTCTCTTGTGGTCAGAGCAAGATACAGGAGCAATTGTTCCCATCTCCCCCGTGCACAGTGGATACAGCAGCTGGATGTGGCATCTAATCTGTTCTGGATCAGTGAGTGTTTATCCCCATTTTATATATAAATAAATTATTGAGACCCTTTAACAATCTCTTGTGGATTCACATAATAATATTAAGCTACAGAATGAAAAACTTTGCTCATGGAATAGCAACATTGGAGCTGTTCTTTAGGCAAGAATGGAATTGTCCTTCCAAAACCTTTCTGAGCTGCTCATTTATACTGATTTAATTTGGGGTGAGTGTGGAGAAGGATGATGACTTAAAACGGAAGGGATAATTTTACACAACTTTTACTGATCCTTCCAACTTGAAGTGTCTTCTTGTTTATTTAAGTAGGTTCTATCTAAATGTTTTGGAACCCAGTCTCTGGATGTTCACTGCCAACACATGCTGTCTCCATGTGTGTGCTATTTTCCAGAGAGTCTGTAATGTGTCCTTGGATTTGAACCAAGCAAGATCTTTGGAAGGCCAAGGAATGCTACTCCTGCTCCTACTTTTTCAACATCTATTTACTTTTATTCTTTCTAGCTAACATGGTGAATATTCATGACTGTTGTGACTGGTATGTGTGATATCACATGATTATACTAGCTAAGTAAGTCATAAGAAGTAGTCCATTTGTCTCATTAAAAAACTAATTCAAATCCAACAACACTGCTAAGATATTAGCCATTTATGGAATGTGAGAAATCATTTAATTATTTTATCATATTATGTATCTTAATGTTCCTTTCAAATTCAGATGCTACATTTAAGCCTACAGTAAATTCCATGTCCAAGTTTATAGCTCTCAAAATAGAATTTTAATGGAAATGCTAAGATATTCCCAATTATAGCTGTGGAAAAGTTGCAAGTTTTCTTAAATCGTTTTCATCGCGGTTTTTAAACATATGGCAGGTCTTTTTTGGAAGTCTTCTGATGGTATGCAGAATTTGTAGTTACAAATATTCTGCCATTTAAATAAGCTCACTCAACTTCACCTTTCTGAATTAGCAGAATTTAACTGTTCATTGTCAACTGATTCATGAATATAGAACTCAGCTTCATTTGGAGCATATGGCCTAAAGATAATAAATTTAAATGCCTGATGTAAAGTAAATTAGAATTGGGATTGTAAAGCTGATAGCTTTTTCTACAAGACTCTTATAACATCTGTCCAGAAACTTTAAATTTTTTTTCAGATGTTTTTCCACACATGCTGCTTAAGATCTCTATAGATATTGTAACTTTATCTCAAGAAAATAATTAGAAAAGTTAGTTATCAACTAAGAAGAAAGAGATAAAGTAAAACTGCAGAATATTCTAAGTTAGCAATGGATAAAAGAGAATATTAGAAATAAAAAGCAAATAAAAGGTTCAGGCTTGAGCAGGTCCTATTTTTCTAAATCGATTCATTTACTGAAATCATGCCCTATGCGAGTTATTACATCCCTTCTTGTACAAACTTTCCCATGAATGACAGAACCTAGACGTTAGAAAATGAAATTTTGCTAGTATGGCTAGATGCTTAATTCCCAATATTCCTGTGCTAAACTTTATCCCTTCCCCAGAAAATCTTAGTGTCACTGCTATTACGGTGTAATACTGCCATTTGAACTGAACTCAGTAACTCCATTACAACTTCATTTTTAAATATTTAAAAAATTTATGTATGTGTCTTGCACATTATATGTCTTAATTCCATTCATTCCCTGTCCCTTCACATCCACCCTCTTCCCCTGCACCCCAAATAAAACAAAATTCAAGAGAAAAATAGATAGAAAATAAAATGAAAAAATAAAAGAGGGGAAGAAATTTAAAATCTTGATTAGCTGCAGTGCTAACCAAGCCATGCCATATAAAGCTTTACCCACATATCTCTACTTGTAAGTGTTCATTATAGAGTCATTGGTCTGGTTGGAGCCCCCCCTGGTCTCCACTACACATTTGAGGCTGGGCCCCCACTAGAATACTTCCTTGACTACTGTGTTGTGAGATCCTACAGCTTTGGGTCTGAGGATCAGTTCTCTTCATGTGCTCTATCAGCAAATGATAGATGGGGTAGATGTTTCTGCAGGACAAGTAATAACCCTGGGCATCTGTAGTGTTGATCTGCCAGATGGGAAATGAGGACAGCTCTTCTCGGACCACAATTTTGGGACTGGCAAACCTACATATTACCTACCAGTGTTGGCCCTATTGTATTGCCTGGGCAAGGTAAGAAGGCCTGTTCTCCTGAATGTTGCAGCTGTTGGGGGACAGGAATGGCACTCCTGCTTTTATGGCTACAGGGGCAGCTCTTCCACCTGCCTTTAGTATTGATGGATGTGAGAGGGGGTAGGAGAACCATTCTCACACATCTATATCACCATAATACAGATGGGTAGGTGGGAAAGCTCTCCCATAGTCACAGTGCAGGGCTGGCTCTCCCACACCTGTACTAACAGTATTGACTCAATTGTGCCGCTCTGGCAAGGTGCAGGGCCTGTTCTTCTGAGTGTTAGAGCTGGTGGAGGTCAAGAATGGCACTCTCTTTTTTTTTGATTTTTTTAAAACAATTGTTTATTATACAAATCCAACAAAGGTAAAACTGCATCAGGGAAAGTCTAGGAAACACCACCATACAACAACGGCACTTACAGATGCAGAATTGACAACTAGAAAATAACCTGGTTACCAACTTCAGTGAGAACTGAACACTTCAAAGGAAAGGAAGGCTATGGGCATATTTATTCTACTTGATTTTTGGTATAAATGAGATCTATGGAGATAGAATACAAGAGCTCATGCTTGGAGCAAATCCCTCCTGAGTGTAAAGGCTGAAATCTGAATTGTAAAATTTTTAGGAAAAGGTAAACTCTCTATTGAAGCTTGGCAAAGTGTTTTACCTGGACTATACACTTATCCACAACATGCTTGTGTAACTTCTTGACATAGAAAATAGGCTCTCAACATCCAGTTAAAGATGCTTTTAAGTGGAAGGTCGTAGCCCCATCACACCTGGGCACATCTGTAGATGGGCTCTTTATGTTGATGAAGTACAGGTTAAGTTCTCCCTACCTGAAGGAAAGTTGGCAATCTAAACAATAAAAACACTGGTATGCATTCAAATCTTACTTAAATAATTTTTAAACAATTTATACAAAAATAGTTCTGCATAATGTAAGATGTAACAAAACCAACTAAACAAAACGTGTCAAGATGTCTGTAGATGGTGTGTGTGGTCCACTTTATGTTGACACCAGAAGCCTTGACATTTCAAGGAACAGGGTGTCCCAAACAAATCTATCAACAAAAACACTAAGCTCAGGCTTCTAAGAGAATTTCTCCAAAGCTCATCTTCCTTTCCAACTGGAATGTCTTCTAAAGGCCGCTTTAGAAATGGTCCAGAAAGCAGTGCAGTCACGGTGCAGAAAGAGCAGAGGCAAACATCTGGCTCACTCATCCCCCAAATGGGTAGTTGAACGGCTTCTCCCTTGGCAAGAACTGTGTCCTGTGGTCTTTATTTCCAAATTCCAAAGGGAATATAAACCCACTTGTGTTTGTAGTCTTTTCCCCTCCCCGGCTCTATTTCCCCAACCCTCCATATTTACATGCTTGTCCTGGAACTAACTTAGTTTTTGAAGAAGTTTCTCTTCAACTTGTTGAACACTCACAGACATTTCAGCTATGAACTGCTCACAGTCTTCCTTGGTGACTTGCTTGAAGTACCTCAAGTCAATATGACAAATATTTCCACAGCGTTTGAAGAAGGACATGCACTGGTCAGTGACCTTATTGCAGATTGATAGGTTGATCTCTGTCAGAGAGTCTCAGGTGGTAGTGCCAACTGGGGTGAGCAGGTTGATGGAATGTTCAGTGACGTGGTTACAGTAACTGAGATGGAGCTTGGAGAGCAGGAGCATATGGCGGATAATGAGCCGCATGGAGGCATCTGTGATGTCCAGGCCAGCGAGGCGCAGTTCTACAATGTTCCAGAACTTGCTCCGATTGTTCATCTGACCTGGCCTGTTGTCTGTGGGCGGGGACAGGAGATCCCAAATCTGGGCATCCTTTAGTCCTTCTACCCACTGGACATCCAGGGTCCGGAGCAATGGACAACTGGAGCTACAGAGGGCTGAGACAGCAATCCATGAGCAGCTCGACAACACCAAGTCCCGGAGCCCAGGCAACCGGTTGACGAGCCAACTCAGTTGCTTCTTGGAGATATTGGTCCAGCTGAGGTCAAGGGAGACAGGCTGTCACCAGATGATATCATTCAGCATCAGGGGCGTGATGGACTTGCAGTGGTTCAGGTCAATGCGGGCCCACTACCGCTTATCGCAGCACCAGCGGTTCCAGGTTCTGCAGACCAGCATGCAGACACACAGGTCTTGGTGGCTGAGGTAGTTGAAGACTGCCATCCACACCTCCCTGTGCATGACATGGGCTGCTCCAGCGTCAAGAAGCAGCGAGTCAGGTGGAGGGCTGATGGGTGGCGGCCGGATCACATGACGCTCCATCTGGATGCACTTAGGTGGGGACACAGAGGGTGGGGGCCGGGCCGTAACACGAGGTGGGCTGCACAGGCCAGGTCCCAGTGGGTGCCTTAGCTCTCGAGGGGTGCCGTTGAGCCCCCTTGCTGAAGCGGTGTGGGCGCTCGCAGTGGCTTATTGGCCTCTTTGGCTCCTCATTCTCACTTTCGGGCTCTGACTGATGGGCTGGTGGGTCTCGTGGGCCAAAGTACTCTCTTTTGGATCTCGTGGTTGAGCTCCTTGCTTAGCTCTTTGCTCAGCTCCTTGTTGGGAAGCCGCCATTTCCGGGGCATCTTCACCTTTTTCTTCTCTTCTGGGCCTTCAGCCCCTTCAGTGCTGGGCCCAGTGGTGGGTGAGCTGAAACGTGACTGGTCACTCTCCCGGGCCTTAGGAGGTGCCTCAGGCAGATTGTCCTCTGTTTCCTGTTTGAAGTGCCGAAGGGGTTGGTTTGCCAGTGCCAACCGATCCTCAGCGTTCTTCCAGGACCGCCGCTTTTTCCTGAAAAACTTATCTTCTTTGCCAGGTTTTAGCTGCTGCTGGAAGTAAGTGAGACTGGATCTCCACCAAGGGCTGAGACTGCTGCCTAGAGGGGGCCTTGGTGAGAGGTGAGAGGAAGAACCGGGGGACGTTCGAAGCGTCGAGGATTGCTTGGGTCCACTCAGCTCTTGGGGCTTCTCATATTTCCGTTTCTTCCTTAGGTGCACATCATCAGACTTTCCGCATAGGATGCTATCTCTAGGCACCTTTTTAGGGTGCTCATCTGACCTGCGACGGGGAGCCTCTTCACACTCACTCCTCCTCTTGGCAAGCTCCTGCCCTTCCTTGTTCTCCTGGTTCATCTTCTGTTCCTTTAGCAAGGAGCCAGGCAAGTTAGAGGCATACTTAGAGCCAGGGCCACTCTTTTTTTTTTTTTTTCATTTATTAGAGATTTTTGTCTCTTCCCCACCGCCGCCTCCCATTTCCCTCCCCCTCCCTCTCCCCCAATCAAGTCCCCCTCCCTCGTCAGCCCAAAGAGCAATCAGGGTTCCCTGCCCTGTGGAAAGTCCAAGGACCACCCACCTCCATCTAGGTCTAGTAAGGTGAGCATCCAGCACGTATTGGCTTTGTGGGAGCCCAGGGCCACGCTTTTGTTTTCCGGTCTTGCCAGCATGGTTACACTTTGGACACTCCCAGCAATTGGGAAGCTCATCGTTGACCACACCCTCTGATTCCTTAATCTTAAGGCATCCAGGGTGGATGATCTCATTGCAGATGGAGCACTCCATAAGCATGAGGTTAAACTTGCCTTCTCCCTCTTCCACTGTGTCCTCCTTCCCTGCCTCGCCACACACAAGGCACACGGCGGTTTGGGGCAGCACTGGCGCGATGCATTGCAGCATGATGCAGCTCTGCTTCATGCGCCTGGGGCCTTCGAATTTCTTCATGTCCTTGCAAAAGTGACATTCTCCGCACTCCGTCCGCAGGCAGGCCTCGCACTTGCAGCATCGCGTCCGACGCCTGCGAGCTCCTGCTGTTGTTCGGTTGGCAGCCAACTTCACCGCTGAGGCTGGGCCCAACTTGCCCTTAGGCCGACCCACCACCCGGTTCTGGTCGGGCTCCGATTCATAGTCATCGTCCTAGGCGCTCAGGGACGTGGCTATGGCTCGAGCGCTCTGACTAGGCTGGAGCGCCGCCGCCGCCCGCAGGGAGCAGGCTCGACTCGCCCTGGCTAGCGCTGGGGCTCCCCGGTGAGGGAGCCACAGCTGTGGCGCGCCTCGCAGGCCTGCGCGGAAGCGGCACTCTCTCTTTTATGATCACAAGACCTGCTCTCCCATGTGCCCCAGGCATCAGTCAGTTCTTCAACAATGCTACCATAAGACAGAGGGAAAACAGCGACACCTCCTTCATGTGCACAATTTAGGAACTGGTTATATACACCCGCACTAATAGGGTTGGCTCTATTGTATTGCTCTGGCAAGGTGCAAGGTCTGCTATCCTGTGTGTTGCAACAGGTGGGAGTCAGGGGCAGCACTTCCATTCATATGACAACAAGGCTAGCTCTCCCACTTGCCCCAGGCATTGATGGTCATGTGGGGCTAGTCCTATTAAAATTTCTATTGTAGAAAATATTGTAAAATTCTACTATAAAATCTTTACTCTTCCAAATATTGTATTTTTCAGTAGGCTACAATTGTGTCAAGGTAATGTCTACAGTCAAGTTTGACACACACACACACACACACACACACACACCAAGTCCTGATGCACTCTAGGACATATTCTTGAATTTATTGATTATATATTTTAAAAAGACAAAAAAATAGTATTAACAAGCAAATGATATCTGATGTGGGATTTCCCTCTGTATGCTGTGATTACCAGTAATTAATAAAGAACTGCTTTGAGCCTGGATCAGAGCAGGGCAGGGTGGAGCAGAGCTAGGCAGGGAAGACTGGACTGAATGCTGGGAGAAAGAAGTACGGAGATATAGAGAAGTCATGTATCCCTGCCTGAGATCAAACACGGGAAATTTAGCCTGTAAGTCACAGCCACATGGCGATACACAGAGTAATAGAAATGGGTTAAATTAATATGAAAGAGCCAATAAGGAGCTATAGCTAATGAGCCAAGCAGTGATTTAATTAATACAGCTTCTGTGTGATTATTTTGCGTCTATGTGGCTGGGAACAAACAAGTGACCTCCTTCAACAGACATCTCAACACCTAAAGGCAGTTCTGAGATCTGCATGAAACTAAAATCCAAGCTCCTTATTTAAGAGGAGATGATTTATAATTGAACACATTTTGTTGTATGTAGGTACCATATTTTCATTATAGATATTCATTAAATGATGATTGTCTAGCTCACATTTATTTCCTAATTATTGTGACTAGAGTAGCTATGAACATGAATGTCAGAAGTAGAAAATGGTGTTTTGTGGCAGTATGCTCATAAGGTATATGGTTGTGCCATATGGTAGATCTATTTCTGGTTTGATGAAGAACCACTACACTGACTTCTAGCATGGTTTGCACGAACACCAACAGTGCAAGAGGTGTCTACATTTCCCACATCCTCTTTGTCCATGGCATTTGTTGCCTTTTTTTCTTTTCTTAAACTTAGCCATCATGTGAGAAGATGAAATTTCAAAGTAGTTTTAGTTTAATGTTCACTGGTGGTTAAAGATAATGAATACATTTAAAGTAATATTTCCTAGTTATTTGCATTTCTTCTTCTGAGAACTCCCTATTCAGTTCTACAGTATACTTGTTTTTAACTGGACTGTCCATTTTCTTGCTTAATAGTTTTTTATTTGATATTTTGAGACAGAACTTTTCTATGCAACCCTCACTCTTCTGGAACTCTGTAGTCCAGTATTGACTCAGATTCAGAGATCCATCTATCTCTTCCTCAAGAGTACTGGGATTAAAGGCAGGTACTACCATTGCTAGACATTTTTTTTTTTTAGTTTCTCGTATATTCTTGACAATAATCCTCTCTCAGATATAAATCTGGCAAATACATTTTTCCATTCCAGAGGTGTCTCTTCAAGTGATCAGAGGTTTCCTTTGTATTACAGAAGCATTTTAATTTCTTAAAATCTCACTTGTTGACTGTTGGTCTTATTTTGGGGACACTGGAGTCCTATTTGTAAATTTCTTACCTGGACCTATGTCCTGAAGTATTCTTCCTGCTCTTCTAACAGTTTCAGTTGGATCTTTGGTCCTTCGGAAATTGATTTGTATACAGGGACAGAAAGATGACACGAACCAGAGGTAAAAAGGGACCAAAAAGCAACAATGCCTTCTGGACATGACAGAACCACTTCATTCCTTACTCACAGAAGTTATAGTTGCCGGCATGATGCCTGCACAGAATCAAACACGTCAGCATGTCAGCGGGGATGGGAAAGGAGATCACAAGTTGCCGTCCCCGAATGATGAGCTATGACACTGTCTAGCTTCCAGAATGTGAGAGATAGTTTTCTTTCTCTTTCTTTTTTTCTTTTAAGGGTATAGATCTCAGTAGTTTGGACTTCTTCTATTGGATGGCTCTATATCCAGGAATATTTATGATCAGGACAAATTGCCATCACTAGGCTTTAAGTTAAAAGAAGACATGATGCTGAAGAGGTAAAGGGGAAGGAGTAGATAAGAGAAGGAGTATAGTAGGTTAAGATGATCAAAACAGACTAAGTGAAATTTCCAGAGATTATTAAAACATTAAGATATTGTTAAACAGAAGAAAAAGAATAAACAATAGTTGAACTATGTAAGTTAACATAGATATAATGATGATATTTAAAGAACATGAAATACGTATCTCCATTCTGAAAATTTTCTATGAAATAAAAAGCTTAAAGTAAGTTTTCCTTCATATGTAGGTTAATATATAGATAAAGAGCATTGATTTATTAGTGGTCAAAAACAGTTTTAAATGAGAAAATAATGATTATCTGATACTATGTTTGACATGTAGATACTGTTAGACGTAGAAGTATTGTTCTAGTTTTCAATAAAATTCCAACTATTTGCAATACCAGGTAGAGTTTAGAACTGCTGTCTCTCTACTCAACAGGCATGCTTCTTTATCTTAAGGTGTATTCTTATGACGCCTTCATTCACAAGAATACTTTAGTGGCTTGATTGTTTTTTACTTAAGGTCCATTTATTTATTTATTGATTTTTATTTATTTTTTTGTTAAAAAAATTTCTGCCTCCTCCCCGCCTCCCACTCCTCTCCCCTCCCCCCACTCCTCTCCTCCCCCACTCCTCTCTTCCTCCCCCACTCCTCTCCCCCTCCCCCCACTCCATTCTCCCTCCCTCTCGAGTCTGAAGAGCAGTCCAGATTCCCTGCCCTGTGGGAAGTCCAAGGTCCTCCCCCCTCCATCCAGGTCCAGGAAGGTGAGCATCCAAACAGGCTAGGCTCCCACAAAGCCAGAAGGTTCATTTATTTTTATTTTATGTGTGTGTGTGTTGAATTTGCATGTATGCAGGTTCACCTTTTGTCCTTAAAGGTCACAGACGAGTGACAGATCCTCAAGAATTGAAATTAAGGATGATGTGAGTTGCTTTGTATATATTGGAAACATACAACTGCAACTGCTAAAAGTGTTCATATCAACTAAGCCATCTCTTTATCCCTTTGATACAAGTTTAAGTTTAGCATGTTAATTGCTGTTTTATTTGGTAGATGCTAAACTAAATTATATATTATTTTCCATTTACTTAAGAGTTCATTTATTTTTTTATATCTCTGCTGTTAATCTTTTGAACTTAATGGTGATACATTTTTCTGTGCCTTCCCTTTCTCTCCCTCATCTTCTACCCTTTCTTGTGACCCTCATGCTTCCAATTTACTCAGAAGATCTTGTCTTTTTCTCCTTCCTATTTAGATCCATGTGTGTCTCTCTTAGAGTCCTCTTTCTTGTCTAGGTTCCCTGGGTTGTGAATTGTAGGCTGAAATTTCTTTGCATTATGTATAAAAGCCACTAATGAATGAGTACATATTATATTTGTCTTTCTGGGTCTGGGTTACCTCACTCACTATGATCTTTTCTAGATCCATCTATTTGCCTTCAATCTCAAGATGTTATTGGTTTTTACTGCTATGTAGTAATCCATTGTGTAAATGCACCATATTTTCTGGATCCATTCTTCAATTGAGGGGCATCTAGGTTTTTTTCCAAGTTCTGGTTATTACAAATAATGCTGCTATGAACATAATTAAACATATACCCTTGTGTTATGAATGAGCTTCCTTTGGGTAAATACACAAAAGTGGTATTGCTGGGTGTTGAGGTAGATTGTTCCCTAATTTTTTGAGAAATTACCATACTGATTTCCAAAGCATTTGTACAAGTTTGCACTCCCACTAACAATGGAGAAGTTTTCTTTTTACCCCACATCCTCTGCAGTATAAGCTGTCATCTGTGTTTTTGATCTTGGCTACTCTTATAGTTGTAAAATGGAATCTCAGAGTTGTTTTTATTTGCATTTCTTTGATGGCTAAAGATGTTGAACATTTCCTTAGGTGTTTTTCATCCATTTGTGATTTGTCTGTTGAGAGTTTTCAGTTTAGGTCTATACCCCCTTTTTATTATATTATTTGTTCCTTTGATATCAAGTTTCTTGAGTTCTTTATATATTTTGGAGATTAGTTCTCTGTCTGAAGTGGGGTTGGTGAAGATCTTTTCTCATTCTGTAAGCTGGTATTTTGTCTTGTTGACTGTGTCATCTGCTTTAGAGTAGCTTCTCAGTTTCAGGAGACCCCATTTATGATTGTTCTCTCAATATCTGTGCTACTGGGGTTATATTTAGGAAGTGGTCTCCTGTGCCAATGCATTCAAGTGTACTTCCCACTTTCTCTTCTATGAGATTCAGTGTGGTTTGTTTTATGTTTAAGTCTTTGATCTACTTAGACTTGAGTTTTGTACATGATGAAAGATATGGCTCTATTTACATTCTTCTACATTTTTTATATTTATATCTTCTTTGTCAAAATCGGGAGTTTATAGGTATGTGGTGGATTGATATCCAGCTCTTTGATTTGATTCCATTGGTCGTTTTGTCTGTTTTTATACCAATACCAGACTGTTTTCATTACTATAGCTCTATAGTTGAGTTTAAAGTCAGGGATCGTGGCTCCTACGAAAGTTCCTTTATTGTACAGGATTGCTTTGGCTATCCTGTTTTTTTTTTCTATATGAAGTTGAGTATTGTTCTTTCAAGGTATGTGAAGAATTTTGGCACTAAGGCTATCCACCCAGAGCGGGGAGTCCCTGCCTTCTGGGCAGGTCTCAAGGCTCCCTGTGGGAGAGCTTGGGCACCTACAACTGGGGCTCCAGGATCTCCGGTGGTCTACTGGACCCCTCGCTCCCTCCCACCCCCTACCTCTTGTCCCCGGATCCTTGAGCTACCAGACGGCCCTGGTTAGGAGCTGAGGAATTCCATCTGAACGGGTGAGTGTCTACTAGCCAGGGGCGGTGTGTCCCAGAAGCTAGCACAAACCCCCCTCCCCCAGCTCCTTCTGCAGGGCTGCCTTTCTTAGGCAAGACCCAATCCTCCCGGGAACACACCCCACCCCCAACCCTGCCTTGCTGCTTGCTTGGACCAGTGCTCAAGACCGGTTTTAAGTTCCTTCACTAAGGCTATCCACCCAGAGCGGGGAGTGCCTGCCTTCTGGGCAGGTCTCAAGGTTCCCTGTGGGGGAGCTTGGGCACCTACAGCTGGGGCTCCAGGATCTCCGGTGGTCTACTGGACCCCTCGCTCCCTCCCACCCCCTACCTCTTGTACCCGGATCCTTGAGCTACCAGACGGCCCTGGTTAGGAGCTGAGGAACTCCATCAGGACGGGTGAGTGTCTACTAGCCAGGGGCGGTGTGTCCCAGAAGCTAGCACAAACCCCCCTCCCCCAGCTCCTTCTGCAGGGCTGCCTTTCTTAGGCAAGACCCAATCCCCCCGGCAACACACCCCACCCCCAACCCTGCCTTGCTGCTTGCTTGGACCAGTGCTCAAGACCGGTTTTAAGTTCCTTCACTAAGGCTATCCACCCAGAGCGGGGAGTTCCTGCCTTCTGGGCAGGTCTCAAGGTTCCCTGTGGGAGAGCTTGGGCACCTACAGCTGGGGCTCCAGGATCTCCGGTGGTCTACTGGACCCCTCGCTCCCTCCCACCCCCTACCTCTTGTCCCCGGATCCTTGAGCTACCAGACGGCCCTGGTTAGGAGCTGAGGAACTCCATCAGGACGGGTGAGTGTCTACTAGCCAGGGGCGGTGTGTCCCAGAAGCTAGCACAAACCCCCCTCCCCCAGCTCCTTCTGCAGGGCTGCCTTTTTTAGGCAAGACCCAATCCTCCCGGGAACACACCCCACCCCCAACCCTGCACTGCAGCTTGCTAGGACCAGTGCTCAAGACCGGTTTTAAGTTCCTTCACTAAGGCTATCCACCCAGAGCGGGGAGTGCCTGCCTTCTGGGCAGGTCTCAAGGTTCCCTGTGGGGGAGCTTGGGCACCTACAGCTGGTGCTCCAGGGTTGCCATCGGAGTTGTTGTGCTGAGGAGTTCCGTCTGGACGGGTTGGTTCCTGTTTCTACACTGAAGAGATACACCCAGAGAGTCAGTCACAGCAAAGTCTGGACCAAGACACCAGGCCTCTCTGGGCTACATTTGAAGCAAGAGATGGGAAGGCGCCAAAACAAGAATTCCTCCAACAACCTGAAAGACAACATGACATCACCAGAACCCAGGGATTCCGAAACAAGAAGAATTCTACACCCTACTCCAGAAGAATTAGAAGAATCTGACTCAAAAGTGAATTATATGAAAATAATAGAGGACTTGAAACAGGAGGTGAAAAACTGCCATAAACAATTAGAGATGACAAACAAAAAAGTAGAGGAAATGAATAAGTCGCTCAAAGATACCCAAGAAAACCAAGAGAAGCAAGAAAAAGCAATCAAACAGATAAGGGAAGCGGTTCAAGACTTGAAGAATGAAATGGAAGTAATGAAGAAAACACAAACCGAAGGAAGGATGGAGTTGGAAAACCTGGGTAAACGATCAGGAACCACAGAGACAAGTACTACCAACAGATTACAAGAGATAGAAGAAAGAATGTCAGACACTGAAGATACCATAGAGAAAATAAACACACTGATCAAAGAAAATAGCAAAACCAACAAATTCTCATCACAAAACATTCAGGAAATATGGGACACAATAAAAAGACCAAACATAAGAATAATTGGGATAGAAGAAGGAGAAGAAGTACAGCTCAATGGTCCAGAAAATATATTTAATAAAATTATAGAAGAAAACTTTCCCAACCTAAAGAAAGATATTCCTTTGAAGGTTCAAGAAGCATACAGAACACCAAATAGACTGGACCAAAAAAAAAACATCTCCTCGCCATATAATAATCAAAACACAAAACATACAGAATAAAGAAAGAATATTAAGAGCTGCAAAGGAAAAAGGACAAGTTACTTATAAAGGTAAACCTATCAGACTTACACCTGACTACTCTATGGAAACCATGAAAGCCAGAAGGTCCTGGATAGATGTACTGCAGAAGCTAAGAGAACATGGATGCAAACCCAGACTACTATACCCAGCCAAGCTTTCGTTCACTATAAATGGAGAAAACAAAATTTTCCAGGATAAAAACAAATTTAAACAATACGTAGCCACAAATCCAGCCTTACAGAAAGTAATAGAAGGAAAATCACAAACCAAGGAGTCCAACAATGACCACAATATCTCAAACATCTAGAGACCCGTCACCAGCACAACTCAAAGAAGGCAAACACACAAACTCTATGACTAAAAATCTGACCGGAGTTAACAACCACTGGTCATTAATATCCCTTAATGTCAATGGACTCAACTCACCTATAAAAAGGCACAGGCTAAGAGATTGGATACGCAAACAGGATCCAACATTCTGCTGTTTACAAGAAACACACCTCAACCACAAAGACAGGCACCTACTTAGAGTAAAGGGATGGGAAAAGGTTTATCAAGCAAATGGACCTAAGAAACAAGCAGGTGTGGCCATACTAACTTCTAACAAAGTGGACTTCAAACTTAAATCAATCAGAAGAGATGGAGAGGGACATTTTATACTCATAACAGGAACAATTCATCAGGATGAAGTCTCAATCCTGAATATCTATGCCCCTAACATAAAAGCACCCACGTACGTAAAAGAAACATTACTAAAACTCAAGGCTGCCATCAAACCGCACACACTAATAGTAGGAGATTTCAACACTCCTCTTTCACCAATGGACAGGTCAATCAGACAGAAGCCTAACAGAGAAATAAGAGAATTAATGGAAATAATGAATCAAATGGACTTAACAGACATCTATAGAACATTCCACCCAAATAGGAAAGAATATACCTTCTTCTCTGCTGCTCATGGAACCTTCTCGAAAATTGACCACATCCTCGGCAACAAAGCAAACTTCCACTGTTACAAAAAAATATCCATAACCACCTGTGTCTTATCAGATCACCATGGTCTAAAGTTAGAATTCAACAACAAAGCTACCCCAGAAAGCCTACAAACTCATGGAAACTGAACAGTCAACTATTGACCCACACCTGGATCAAAGAAGAAATAAAGAAAGAAATTAAAGTCTTCCTTGAATTCAATGAAAATAAAGAAACAACATACTCAAACTTATGGGACACTTTGAAAGCAGTCCTAAGGGGAAAGTTCATAGCCCTTAGTGCCCACTTAAAGAAAACAGAGAAAGCATACATTGGAGACTTAACAGCCCACCTGAAAGCTCTAGAAAAAAAGAAGCAGACTCACCTAGGAGGAGTAGAAGACTGGAAATTGTCAAACTGAGAGCGGAAATCAACAAAATAGAAACACAGAAAACAATCCAAAGAATCAATGAAACAAAAAGCTGGTTCCTGGAAAAAATCAACAAAATTGATAAACCCCTATCCAAACTAATCAAACGGCAGAGAGAGAATTTGCAAATTAATAAGATCAGAAATGAAAAGGGGGACATAACCACAGACATAGAGGAAATTCAGAGAATCATTAGATCTTACTACAAAAGCCTGTATGCCACAAGACTGGAAAATGTAAAAGAAATGGACACTTTTTTAGATAAATTCCATATACCAAAATTAAATCAGGACCAGGTGAACAATCTAAATAGACCTGTCAGTCGCGAAGAATTAGAAGCTGTTATCAAAAACCTCCCTACCAAAAAAAGCCCAGGACCAGACGGTTTCAATGCGGAATTCTACCAGAATTTCCAAGAAGACCTAATACCTATACTCCTTAAGGTATTTCACAATATAGAAACAGAAGAGTCATTGCCAAATTCCTTTTATGAAGCTACAGTCACTCTGATACCAAAACCACACAAAGACTCAACCAAGAAAGAGAATTACAGACCAATCTCACTCATGAACATCGACGAAAAATCCTCAACAAAATACTGGCAAACCGTATCCAAGAATACATTAGAAAAAATTATCCATTATGATCAAGTAGGCTTCATCCCAGAAATGCAGGGCTGGTTCAACATACGAAAATCTATCAATGTAATCCATCATATAAATAAACTGAAAGAAAAAAACCATATGATCATTTCTTTAGATGCTGAAAAAGCTTTTGACAAAATTCAACATCCCTTTATGATAAAAGTCTTGGAGAGATTAGGGATACAAGGGTCATACCTAAATATAATAAAAACTATTTACAGCAAACCGACAGCTAACATCAAACTAAACGGAGAGAAACTCAAAGCCATCCCACTTAAATCAGGAACACGACAAGGCTGTCCACTCTCTCCATACCTCTTCAATATAGTGCTTGAAGTTTTAGCAATAGCAATAAGACAACATAAGGGGTAAGGGATTCGAATTGGAAAGGAAGAAGTTAAACTTTCGTTATTTGCAGATGATATGATAGTGTACATCAGTGACCCCCAAAACTCCACCAAAGAACTTTTACAGCTGATAAACACCTTTAGTAATGTGGCCGGATACAAGATCAACTCCAAAAAATCAGTCGCCCTCCTATACACAAAGGATATGGAAGCAGAGAGGGAAATCAGAGAAGCATCACCTTTCACAATAGCCACAAACAGCATAAAATATCTCGGGGTAACTCTAACCAAAGAAGTGAAGGATCTATTTGACAAGAACTTTAAAGCATTGAAGAAAGAAATTGAAGAGGATACCAGAAAATGGAAGGATCTCCCTTGCTCGTGGATTGGGAGGATCAACATAGTAAAAATGGCAATCCTACCAAAGGCAATTTATAGATTCAATTCAATCCCCATCAAGATCCCATCAAAATTCTTCACTGATCTTGAAAGGACAATAATCAAATTTATTTGGAATAACAAAAAAACCCAGGATAGCCAAAACAATCTTATACAATAAAAGGAACTTCGAGGCATTACCATCCCTGACTTTAAACTCTATTACAGAGCTACAGTAATGAAAACGGGGTGGTATTGGCATAAAAATAGAGAAGTCGACCAATGGAATCGTAGAGAAAACCTGGATTTGAACCCACAAACCTATGAATACCTCATTTTCGATAAAGGTGCTAAAAGTATACAATGGAAGAGAAAACATCTTCAACAAATGGTGCTGGCACAACTGGATGTCAACCTGTAGAAGAATGAAAATAGACCCATATCTATCACCATGCACAAAACTCAAGTCCAAATGGATCAAAGACCTCAATATCAATCTGAACACACTGAACCTGATAGAAGAGAAAGTGGAAGTACCCTACAACAGATGGGCACAGGCGATCGCTTCCGTAGGTATAACCGCAGCAGCACAGTCATTAAGGGCAACATTGAATAAATGGGACCTACTGAAACTGAGAAGCTTCTGTAAAGCAAAAGACACTGTCACTAAGACAAAAGGGAACCCACTGACTGGGAGAAGATCTTCACCAACCCCGCAACAGACAAAGGTCTGATCTCCAAAATATATAAAGAACTCAAGAAACAAGACTTTAAAATGCTAATTAACGCAATTAAAAAATGGGGCACTGATCTGAAGAGAGAATTCTCAACAGAAGAAGTCCAAATGGCCAAAAGGCACTTAAGGTCATGCTCCAGCCTCCTTAGCGATCAGGGAAATGCAAATCAAAACAACATTGAGATATCACCTTACACCTGTCAGAATGGCTAAAATCAAAAACACCAATGATAGCCTTTGCTGGAGAGGCTGTGGAGAAAGGGGCACCCTCATCCATTGCTGGTGGGAATGCAAACTTGTGCAACCACTTTGGAAAGCAGTGTGGCGGTTTCTCAGGAAAGTTGGGATCAACATACCCATGGACCCAGCAATGCCACTCTTGGGAATATACCCACGAGATGCCCGATCATATGACAAGGACATTTGTTCAACTATGTTCATTGCAGCATTATTTGTAATAGCCAGAACCTGAAACAAACCCGGATGCCCTTCAATGGAAGAATGGATGAAGAAAGTATGGAATATATATTCATTAGAATACTACTCAGCGGTAAAAAACAATGACTTCGCGAATTTTGCATGCAAATGGAGTGGAAATAGAAAACACTATCCTGAGTGAGGTAACCCAGACCCAAAAGGATGAGCATGGGATGTACTCGCTTATAATTGGTTTCTAGAGATAAATAAAGGTCAGTGAGTCTTTAATTTGATACCTAAAGAAACTAATTAAGAAGGTGAACCCAAAGAAAAACATACAGCTATCCTCTGGGTTGTGAGAAGTAGACTAGATTGACGGGCAAAATTTGGGATCTTGGGGAGTGGTGGGAGGGGGGAAGAAGGAGAAGGGGAAGAGAAATGTGAGAAGGGAGGGTGGGGGGAACTTGGGGCAACGGGATGATTGGGATAAAGGAAGGTTGGTTAGGGGAGCAGAGAAGCACACATCTTAATTAAGGGAGCCATCTTAGGGATGGCAAGAGACTTGGATCTAGAGGGGCTCCCAGGAGCCCAGGGTGATGTCCCCAGTTAGTTCCTGGGGCAGCTGTGGATAGGGAACCTGAAATGACTCTATCCTATAGCCATATTGATGAATATATTGCATATCACCATAGAAACTTCATCTGGCGATGGATGGAGATAGAGACAGAGACCCACACTGGAGCACTGGACTGAGCTCCCAAAGTCCCAATGAGGAGCAGAAGGAGGGAGAATATGAGAAAAGAAGTCAGGACCACAAGCGGTGCGCCCACCCGTGGAGACAGTGAGGCTGAGTCTGTGGGAGCTCACCAAGGCCAGCTGGACTCTGACTGAAAAAGCTGGGATAAACCGGACTCTCTGAATTTGGCGGACAATGAGGGCTGCTGAGAAGCCAAGGGACCATGGCACCGGGTTTTTTGATCCTACTTCATGTTCTGGCTTTGTGGGAGCCTATCCAGTTTGGACGTTCACCTTCCTAGACCAGGATTGAGGGGGGAGGACTTTGGACTTTCCACAGGGAACCCTGACTGCTCTTCAGGCTGGAGAGGGAGGGGGAGGAGTGGGGGGAGGGGAGGAGGGGAGGGAGGAGTGGGAGGGAAATGGGAGGCGGGAAGGAGGCAGAAATTTTTTTTTTCCAATAAAAAAATAAATAAAAAAAAAAACCTTATAAAAAAAAAAAAGAATTTTGTTGGGATTTTGATGAACATTGCATTAAATCTGTAGATTGCTTTTGGTGAGATTGTCATTTTTACTACGTTTATTCTACCTACCCAAGAATATAAAAGATTTTTCTATTTTCTATTGTCTTCTTCAATTTCTTTCTTCAAAAACGTAAAGATTTCCCATAGAGGTCTTTCATTTATGTGGTTAGAGTTCCCCCAAGATATTTTATGTTATTTGTGGCTATTGTAAAGGGTGATGTTACTCTGCTTTATTTTCCAACCTATTTAACTAAAACAAAAATTGATAAAATCTGGCAGGAAAGTAGATGGCAGGTAACTTTAATTTTAAATTTTAACACAGATGTACATAGGGTTAAGCCCAGCCTTAGGGGGCGTGTCCTCCTTGGGCTAATGTTTACCTATAAATCTGCAGGGCAAGCGCCCAGCCTTCCCTTCTGCTTTCCTAGTCTCCTCAGGAACGGTGGTTCTGTAAGTCTATTTCACCATTAAAGCTGTATATATTTTTACAATCTGTCTGCATTCATTTACGCCATTACAGATGTAGTAATACCAAATCACCTCAATGTTTTTCTTTTTCCTATTATAGAGTATAAATCAAAAGATTTGTAAATCGTATCAATAATTTTGTTTTTATTGGTAGTTATTAAAATAAATGGCAAGAAAAAAAACCTTTGCAACTGAGAGGTCATTTAAGAGCTGGGCTATTATGTAGATAGTATATATTAATTATTATCAAGCATTTCTTGTACTTCAGTCATATTTATGTAATTATTTCAGCTCATACACTGTCTCTCTCTAATATGGCAAGTATTTTACTAAGAGCCTGGGATAAATAAGTAAATAACTGACAATTCTCCATCTTACAGTCTTTAATTCTAAATTAAATGTTTTCACTCAGATTTTCACTTTATACTAATTATTGCAAAAACAATTAGTTTTATTCAGTAACAGCAGTTATTGTGAACTTTGCAACTAAGTGACACTAATCTCTGTTTCTGTACCTTCTTTTCAGGATGTTCCCAATTTTGTTGATGAAGTAAATCATATGTGATTATTTTCAGAACCATCTTAGTAAATACTGTTTTCTTTTTTGTTATTTCTGACATAATTTATTGAATAAACTTTTATTCAGCTTTTAAAATAAATGGGTAGATATAATGCCTGGACTACTATAGTCATTTTCCAATGAGTATTAACAGATTCTTTTTAAATTAAATTTAAAAATAATTTCATCAATGTCAATTTCTCTTCCTTCTCCTATTAATGACACCCATGTGCCAGCAGGATAAAGTTCAGAGCAATTAATTTATAGTAATATCTTGACATTTTCTTTTTCCTGTGCTCATTCTAACTTTATCATGCTCTATATATGACAAGATTTTCTGAGAATAGTCTATTTAAGTAACCACAAGTTTGCCTTTCCATACTGCTCAATTGAAAATTTCTTTCTAACACAAGCTACTTGCCCAGTCTTCTATCACTTAGAAACTCTTCTTCTTGCATGCAGTCTTTCCTAATCATTTTGACATACTCTGAATCATTCATCTTTCAACATCTCTTAACATATTCATATCTCATTCTTGTATTGTTTGTAATCCACATCTACTGTCTTTCCTTTGTGTGTGCTTACTAGGTAGTAAATATTGTTAAATTTTAATTTATTTTATTCATGAATGAGGTGACTCACAGAGATATTTGTAAATGAGACAAAAATAAAATTGAATGACACCATTTAATGAGAAATTTAGCATTACATGAATGAATGCTAACAAAAGAAAATAACGCTAAATACACCATCTATAGGCAGTTAAACTCCATGATGATCTACGTCATACACACATTTAATGGAAGTAATCATCCTGTGAAGGTAGATGAGCATATTCTCCAAGCAGAAACTATCAACCAATAGAATCCAAATTCCCAATTAATGACAACTTTGACAACCTTTCTGTTACAAAGAATATGGATTTATAAATGTTCATTTCTTTAAAGAAATTAGGAAAGAACTTGATAAAGGTGGAATAGGTGTAATTCTAGTTTGGTCATACAGCATACTTTCTAGTTTTTGTCATCTCTGTATACCTGTTAGAATTTTATCCTCAAGATGAAACAAAAACCAAGAAACATAATACATTAACATGAATGGTCAGAACTTTGTCAAATATAACCCGTGGTGCTATATAGTTTCTTCTCTAGTTAGAACAACGGCTTCAGCCCTTTCTATTTTGCAACATGAGAATCATGAATAATTAATAATACGTTGGAGCCAATTGCTTTAACATACTGATAATAAAAAAGACAGTACAAGTATCTCTTTAAATAGCTCTTAACTGAAAGGTTTTATCTATAATCACCCTTTGGAAACAGAACTGAGATAGTGATCAACCACACCAATATAACCAGGACTGCTTAAATATAATTATCAGTCATCCCCCACTGCAAATGTAGACTGCTGTTTTTTTTCCCTGGCTTCCCAGACCCGAATAATCACACAGAAACTAATTAATTACAAGACTGTTTGGCCTATTATCTCAAGTTTCTTATTAATTAACTCTTCCGTCTTAACTTAATCCACTTCTATTAATCTATATATTACCATGAGGCTGTGACATACCAGTAAGATTCTCACATCTGTCTCCTTCAACAGCTACATGGTATCTCCTTTACTCTAACTATTCTCTCTATATCTCTTGCAGCCTGGCTATAATCGGTTTTGCCATAGGCCGAAACAGCATTATTCATTAACCAGAAAAGGTCTTTTCTGTCTAAATAAAAATAAAGGTTTTAACTTTAACACAATAAAATTACATATACAAGACAGTTATCAAGAAAGAATTATAGTTACAATATTTAGCCCATTTACATTTGGTAAATTAAGAAAAATACTCTATCATCTATCCTATCTTTGTGAGTCTAAAGTTTTATATCAAATTTATCTTTTATCATAACTAAGGAAAACTATAATTATCAGTTTTCAACTTTTCAAAGACCCCAGAAAGATATAATATTACGTAAGTAAACAGGAATAGCATTGTAAGCAACTTCCAACGTTTTAGAATTGATAGACATCTAGCTGCCTGGACATTCATCTCAAGTTCTTCTCTAACATTGGGACATCTATCTTCAGCCTACAGGCCCATAGAATCCAGCAGACTTTTCCATGAAGCAGGAAATTTGAAGATCTCTTCTGCCTTTTAAAGACAAAATTCATCAGTTGCTTTCTTCTGTGTCCTGCAGAATGTCTGGCAGTCAGAAACCAAGAAGGACCATCCCATCTATTGGAAAGTTCAGCAGTTTCTTTTCTGTGGGTTTTGCATATCCAGTTCATACAGTATAACATAAAGCAGTCCATGCAAGAGCTCTTTCTTACCCAAATGACTAGTCTTGTCACATTGAAGGCAAATTACATAATGAGTTTCTTCGATGCCCATCAACCTCTCTGAATTAATTGGTATTGCCAAAAGCAGACATTTCTCACTGTTGAGAAAAGTCTAAGTTTTAAAACCTGTTAAATGCCATATTCTGTAGGTCCTTGAAAGGTTTGAAGAATACCTAACCATCTGAAATAAATCTCTGTACTAGAAAATTTGACTAACATGACTAAAGTTTGACTAATATGGACAACGATCTTTTAATTGTACATTATATTTTTAAATGAGCTACATAAAGACAATAACATAAACAAGAGCAGAAATAAATATAAACAGTGTAACAAAATCAACCCTATATTTGTATCAATAGACCAAGATCCATAACAATGAAAATTATTCACTTCTTTATCCTATCTCCTTTTAATTGAAAACAAACTTTTATAAATAATCATTTTGGGAATTTGGACATAGTTTTCTCCAAATGTTTCCTGCTGTTTGTTTGGGGAAGTATTTAAGGTTTCATGGAGACCTTTCAGGGGATCTTATTCCATCAAACTACATTACACTGGAAGGAATCCATAAGTCCTCATCTTCTGTGGAAACAAAAGCAGAACCTCTTTTCCAAAGTAGCATATCCTTAGACTCAAATTTTGAAATCAATATGCCTTTAAAAAATATACATTGGTTCATTTTAACAATCTGTACAATGAAATGTCTCTCTGTAGTTAGCTCAATCACAGTTTAAAAAAATCAAAGAAAACACAATAGTATACATAATCCAGACTCTCTGTATTTTCCATCTTCCCATGACCCTTTGTCTTTATTACTCTTTTTTTTTTTTTGACAGGGTTTCTCTGTGTAATAGCCCTAGCTGTCCTTGAACTAAGTCTTATAAAACAAGCTGGTATCAAACTTATGGAGATCCACCTACCTCTTCCTTCCAAGTGCTGAAATCAAAGGCTTGCACCACCACCATCTGTTTTTTTTTAATATTTAATTATCTTTACTCCTTTAATAATCTATGACATTCTGTATTCTCACTTCTCTTTCATAAGCCCATGTACATTTATCTAACACTGTGACTCATTTAGAGGTCTTTTCCATCTGAATCTCTATTGCATATTTATCATCATTTTATGACCAGGAGTGCCTTTTTTTAAATGCTGAGTGGACATTGCTAGGACCAAATCCATGGCCCTGCCTGTTGGCTCTGTCCCATCCAACATGATGGAGGTATGCTCTCCATCCCAGCTACAGAGATGCAGTGGGGGCTACATCACCATTAAGCAGCTAGCAGCATGCTGCTCACAAATCCCATTTAAGTGCAGAACCTCCCCAAGGAGTTAGAGTTCCTGCTGTCAGCACAAACCAAGAAGCTGT